>JANHGL010007050.1:0-66534 GCA_024611195.1 Ceyx melanurus
ACCAAGGAAGACGCGGCAGAAAGCGGGGGGGGAGGGGGAAAAATACAAATAAAGAGAAATTACATCTAAAAGCAAACCCAAACGAGAAAAAAAAAAAAAAAGAAAAAAGAAAGAAGAAAAAAAAAATATGAAAAATAAAAATAAAGAGAAGCAACCGCGGCGTTTTCGGGGGTTTCGAGCTGGAGGGGAAAGGGTTTGGGAAATATAGATTTTGGGGAGGGTTTTGAAGTACAAAGCGCCTTTTTGACAGTACTGAAGAAAAATCCGTGTGCATTGTCTCAGCGGATTCATTGTGCGGGCGATTACCATACTGACCGTTTGGTAACCTGTACCTCGGCCCATTAGCAATCTGTGCTTCCCAGGAAAAAATGAAGTACCTATCGACTGGGGGTTGCTCAGCCCGGGTTTGATAATGAGGGGAAAACTGGGCGGAGGGGGGGGGAAAACTCGCCGTGGGTCAAACTCTGCCTCCGGGAGATGCGGGGAGAGGGGTTGGAGTTTTAGCCCCGAGCTTGTTTTGAGGTGATTATTGCGCGATTAGTGGCGGGAGAGCTAAAAAAATACTTATATATTCATTTTTAATTTATTTTTTTTTTAGTATTTTTTTGTAAATCCTGTTCTCTCCGCCATAGGCAGCGCGTAATTAAATAGATTTTTTTTTTTCTAGCAAAGCCGCCAACGCAAAGACCTTTTTCTCTCTCTTTTTTTTTTTTTTTTTTTTTTTGTCCCTTCCTAATGCAAATACGCGAGGTCTAATTTATGCAAAGAAATATGCAAATGTTTAATTGATTTTTTTTTTTCCCCCCTTAAATCTGTTGTCAGTAAAAGTAATGAATCGGCCTAAAACGACTTTAATAAGCAAAGCCTGTCACCCAAAGTCCTAGCCTTCACATTTTTCTTTGGAGCCTCTTTCGTCTCAAAGAAACTAATAATGTAAATATTTATCCCTTCATTTTTTTTTATTTTTTTTTTTTCGCGTATGGAAGATGAATCCCTCTTGTTTGCGAAAGAACCGAAAATCATAAAATAAAATTGTAAATAAATTTCATTATTTAATTAATTAAAATTTCATTTTAAAAATAAAAGCAATAGAATCATCAGAATCTATAAATAATTAAGGACTTAAAAGGATTGACTTGGCATAGCAGAAATGACAGCAAGATGACTTCTCACCCACACTGATAGGTCAGATCATGTGTTGGAAGGTCTGAAGGTTGGAATGTATGGGTTCTGCTCCCAGTTATGGGTCTGCAGGAAAGCTACAGGCAATACATTGGCTGCTCGTTAATTAAGTGACAAAATGAAATTTCTGCCTCTTCCCACCTTTGTACTGGATGACCTTTCTTCTTCCTCCCTCTCTGACAAATACAATCAGCTCCCCTGGCAAATGACATTGTTCACCTCCACTAGATTCTTCCCATCATCTTGACAGAGTATTTTCTGCTGCAGTATGACCACCATCCATAACTTTCAGTAAAGAAATAATGTCACAACTCATTTATTTTTTTTTTTTAAGAGAGAGAAGGCAACTGTTTTCAGATTTTTTTTCAGTTGTTATAAGCTGCATTCCTATTGTCATCAAGACCAGTAGCACACCCCCCAAGACACAATGCGTGTCTGTAACGCTTCCCAGAGGTGTACAAGTGCACTAGTACAGCCCTGCAGTCTCCTCTGAGTACACACACATCCCACACAGGGCACCAGGGCATTCCCAGACAGCTCAGCTCTCTGCACAGAAGCACAAAGCACAGCTGTGAAAGGAGATGCAGGGGAGATGAACAGCCACGGATGGCTGCTCTGGCTCCACGGGGCAGTGCAGTGCCCTCCACTACACCCACCTTGGAGGTGGCAATGTGCAGGGCAAAAAATAAAAGGGTTTTTTCCTTTTAAAGGGGACTCGCTACCCCTTGGCACTGTGGTAGCCGCAGTGAGTGGGAGGCAGAGGGAGAGCTGAGGGAGTTTTGGTTAGTCCTCAAGGTTGTGTTTCAGATCTGTGCAGTGGAGATTTTGGAAGAGTGCTGGGCAGTGAGTCAGTGTTTGTCACCAATGGCTCTGCGGAGCTGTGCAGTGGTGTGACAGCCTGTCACCACCAGCAGAGAGGCACTGCAGAGTTAATAAGCCAGGGAGACCATAAACACAAAGAAACCAGAAAGAGAGAGATTAAGGAAGAACATGAAGTGATAAACATAAAAACACATAGGACCTCTTGCACAAAAATAACATTTCTGCATATGAAATGGGATTTGGGTTTTTTTTGTTTGTTTTCAGACTTTACAACCTTATATTATAGTAAAACAGCTTTAAGTTAGTCTTAGCCACACAAAAAAACTATATAACCAGACATACAGCCCAGTGACAGATGCACTCATTGCAATCCTATGCCAATACTTGGACTGACAGAGTCATTTTATAGCCTGCTACCATCCCACACATGCTGGCCCAGGGATGGAGAGTCTCCTGCACACTGCTATCCTTGCAGTGGCCTGCAGCCCCTCTGGAAAGGGCACAGCTACTGCTCTGCTCAGCACACGGGAGAAGGGCACTCTTGGCTGGCTGCTAGTGGAGCTGACTAAAGTGCAAACGGGTAAACACAACCAACTCAAAAGCAGAAAGCCTCAGGAGAAATCTGGCTTCCTCCTCTTGATAAGAAAACTGTGACAGCTATGGGTAAAGTGAGAGAAGATAGATCTCATAAAGGTCAGTGGGGCAGGACCCTGACATAAGGATATTACTGCAGGAGGGAAATGAGGAATCAGACCTTGGCAAGAGGTGGAAAGTGTCCTGATAACCTGGATTTTCTCTGGCCAGCTACTCTGCTGAGCTGGCATCACAGACAGAAGGTGACATTAACTACACCATGCACAGGCAATGCTGAGCACTGCTGCCAGGCTGTACAGGCAGGCTGCACTCCATTGTGCTGTGGGTCTCCAGAGCCCTCCTCGTGTCTCCTAGATGGCAGTGACTTCACATGGCATGTTCCTGGTATCCTAATGCAGAATTCACCCTGCTCTTGGCAAGGCATCACCATTACGTTACGGGTTCATTTACTGCACAGAAGTAGAAAACTATTTTAAAACAGTGGAACATGACACATACTGAGAACTGTCTGAACTTTCAGACATTTTTCTTTCCCAGCACTGTGTCTATTTAAGGGTTCAAAGATGATTAAAAAGCCTCTATTTAATAAGCAAATCAGAATGCACCATTTCGCCCATAGCAAATAGAGATTGTGAATTAGTCTGTGTGGTTTGAGTTTCCTACTGATTCCTCTGTAGATAAATGCACACAAATGCAGCAGTTCTTCCCTCTCTTTTACCCCCTTTGCCTTTTAACCCTCTTTTCTTCTTACTTTGACTGTCTCCACAGCTGGATCCTTTTACATTTTGGACACACTCAAGCTCTAGGGTTATTCACAAAAAAAAAATAGCCAATTAAGTCAGTCAAAGCCTTAAGCATAGTTAACACTCATTTACAACATGAAAAGAGAAAACACCTTCCTGGTGCTTGCCAATAACGTTGTATTTCAGCCAAGCATATTCAGTCATGCCAGAATGAAAATTCCAAATTGGGCATTATTCTAATTTCTAAACCCTGTTAACTTAATTAACTCTCAGTTAAGTGTGCACTGATCTTAAATCTAAAGCACATTTGATGAGGTCTTTTTCATTAGGCTAAAAAAAGAGAAAATTTGAAGTGTGCAAACCATTTGTAATAACAAAGAAGACTCCATAAAACTGTATACTCTGTGGTCACTGAAGGTTTATATTCTGTTTGTATTTGTTATGCTTTTGTCAGTTTCACTTGGATCCTGAAATACCATTGGAGAAACAGTATAAACCAAACATAGAATACTCTGCTTTGTCAGTATCATTTAAAAAAATGCAAGACCGAGGAATATGAAAAATGATTCAACCATCCAAAGCCAGTTGTATTTAATCTGTGTTGCCTATGCTAAGTTCACACACTGAGAGGCTGGTTGGTGGAATTATTAGAGGCACAAGTCCAGACACTCAGATCCTGTAACCAGCGGGCACACAGCCACTTCTAAAAATAAAGAAAAAGCAAAGAAGGGACTTACCACTCCTGGCAGAGCTGTAGCACTTTTTAATGAACCCATATCCACACCAGAAAAAACTAGTAGATGGTGCACTTCACTAGTCACTAATGACTTTGTTGCTTGCAGATCGATTATTACCTCAGAGTGCTTTGCTGGGGCTTTTTGTTTGTTTGGTTTTGGTTTTTGTGTGTGTGGTTGGTTGGGTTTTTTCCCATAAGAATAATCTTGTACCTGGATGTGACACACACACTCAGGCACGGGCTACAGCTGGCAATAGGAAGATGATCTGCCACCTCCCAAAGGTAAAAAAGACCTTCAAGATCATCAAATCAAACTGTAAACCCAGCACTGCCAGGTCACACGAAACCACATCCCTCAGCACCACATCTACATGTCTTCTGAATACCTCCAGGGATGGGGACTCTAGGACTTCTCTGGCTAGCCTGTTCCAGTACTTTACAACCAGTTCATGAAGACATTTTCCTAATATCAAATCTAAACCACCCCTGGTGCAACCGGAGGCCATTTCTTCTTATGACTGGTGCATGGGAGAGCAGACCAGCCCCCACCACACTACAGCCTCCTCTCAGGCAGCTGTAGGGAGCAATGAGGTCTCCCCTGAGCCTCCAAACTCAGTTACTTCAGCAGCTCCTCCAAAGACATTCTCTAGACCCTTGTCCAGCTTCAGTGCCCTTCTCTGAAAAGCTTCAGCACCTGGGTGCAGACCAATGCACACTGCCTTCCTTTCAGCTCACGGCCACAGATGTTTGCTCTACTCATTACAATTTCCCTACCTATAAACATACTTCAAAGTAACCTTTCAGACCTGAACAGGACCACAACCCTCACACAGAACACCTCAGTTTTTACTTACTAGAAGATGCTTGGTTTAGCATGAAGCCAATTTACATACTGATAGATCTCTTCCCCTTCTAGTCACAAAATAAAAAGCTAACACATTGCTATGATAAGAGTTCATCAAATCTGGTATCTTTTGATTCATTCATCCACCTACTGTCGCTTTAATGCATTTTCCTGGCACATACACACACACTGCTTCATGTGAAAACATTTACCTTGGCACTCAGTTCAATTATTTTTTCATCAAGGATGAAAATTCAGAGATACATTCGCCTCTTCAAAGGAATCAACATTTTCAAGTCAGGGAAAGGGAGAAAGGAACTATTCCATTACTCCAGCATTTGAGTTAGAGATGGTTAGATGAAAAGTTAATCAGTCATTTCTTTATCTTGCTTTTGAATCAAATAACACAGGGAAAAGTACACAGCTCCTCAAAATTTGCTATAGAAAGAGCAAAAGCAAACAAAAGAAATGAGAAATATGCAAGAAGTACATAGGTCATTTACCAAAGGTGACTGTTCATTCACTCCTACTAGGAAACAATGAAAGTTCAGATACAGAAAGAAAAGAAGGTGGTACTAGGAGTTAAAAAAAACATGCACAAGAGCGAGATGTTTGCATGGCATCTTTCCTGGTATCAGCCAACAGGCCACTAGCATTATTTGCTTTAGAAGAAGAAAAAATGTATACGTATCAAAACAACTATTTGACTTTTTATAAAGGTGTATTTTCAGCTTTCTGGCATCTGAGGGGTTAATTTTCCAACTGCAGCTTCTTCTTTCTCACAAAAAGCACCTGTGTGTTTACAGCCTGCCATGCCACTGCCTGCAGACCCTCAGTGTCCCCAGTGCTGAGAGCCCTGGCACTAGCCATGCTTTGCTGTGAGGTGCATCAGCTGCATTACTGCTCACACAAACACCATTTGCAACACCAGCGTTTCCAAGAAGATGCCCACAAACACGATGTGGAAGCCTTTCCACTTTGCATCTCTCTGGATACACATCTATGTAAATGTGATGTATGACACTCTTCTCAATCACCTGCATGGCAAAAAAACCAAACCTTAACAAACATAAAACAAACCAACCAACCAATCAAATGAAAAAAAACCTCCAAAACCGCAAAACTAAGGAAAAGAGGAAATTAATAAGATGTTGAGGATGCTGCCACTTAATTTCACTGATCCTTTAAGGTATTAAGCACAGCAGCCATAGTCCTTTTTTTACAGTGCTTTTGAGACTACAGACAAACTAGTGCAGAGAACTGTTTACCCAGATCTGTTTCCAGTGATTGCAGAGTGAGGGAAAAGACTTGGCAAAGATACAGCACATTCTTTCCAGTTTAATCTCCCCACTGGTGTTATCATTAAGGCTGAACCTTCAAGAGGAGAGCCCTTCCAGGCCAGCAGTGCTCAGAGATCTGTCAGGTTTGCTGCCACTGGCTTGCTGATTGATTTTGTTTCTCCCATTTCTGGGTCAGTGAATTCTTACACGTGGCCATTTTCCAGGCAAGTATTAACTGCAGCAGAACACTGGCTACTAATGCAGTGTATTTTCAGCTTGCAGTGTATAATGCAGCTTGGAAAACAAACAAACAAATATAATTTGATGCCAAGCTTTTGTCATTAGCATGTGTGTATGATATACACAAGTACTCAACTTCCAAAATCTCACCTTGTATGAGAAAACGTTCTTTTGGAGACAGAAATTGTTAGGAAGCACAAACCACCTCATTTTTATAATGCTGACCAGTTTCTTGCCTTGAGCTTTATTCTATGTTTACAGTGTTTCCTGTACATCCCGTTACAGGATGTGAGAAAACTGAGTTAAAAAACAGATTTTTCCCAGAATTTAATATATTTATTAATAGGACATCTTCCCCAACAGACAACTTCTCTATGGGATACTGAAATTTTATCAGGAATGACTCCATGGGGAGCTAACAGGAGAAGAGTGCTGAACAAACACAACTGTGCTGTCTGCCCCATGAGCTGGCACAGGCACCTCCATGCAGCTGCCAGCAGGTACAGATCCTGTGTGTGTTACACTGCTGCACTGGTACGAGTACAAGCAGGCGGGTGTGAAACACAACCCTTTTTCAGGCAGCAGGAGCAGCAGAGCCACTGCACCGCTGCTGGAGTCGCACCCTCTGTGACATGCTAGGAGGGACAATCTCCCTTAAACAAGCAGACTGCTCTACCTGCAGTAGCACCAGCTCCTGCCTTCGCCGGGAGCATCACCTGCTGGTCACAACCCACCTGACAACGGCCAGAGGGATGTTCCCTGACCCACTCCACAAAGGGTCAAGCTGAGATAAGGGTCACAGAACAAGCCAGAACACACGAGCCTGCCACAGCCCCAGATACTGACAACAGCCTTAGAAAACAAGACATTTTGAACTCACAAACAAAGGCCAGAATATGAACATTGAAATACCAGTGCCTCCCTTCAAGCCCTGGGCAGCTGCAGCAGCAGAACTCAGTTGCGGATGTATTTACGATCAGCTAGAGGAGGACATGAGCTGGTGAGGTTCATGCAGCTCACTGCTTCTGTGCTGCTCACCAGCACTGTTCCACCTGCCCAGTGGCTCTATATAAACTCTACTTCACACCAAAACAACAAAGGATTGCTATTTTAAGTAACTTTTTTTTGTCCATAATTAATTTTACTGTTTAGGTAATAAATGATGAATAGGATTCGGTGAAACAAACGAAGAATGGGATTTCTGATGTACTTTTTGGGTAGTAGCAGAGGTCCAGCCATCCCAATGCCATCTCCACAGAGGTGGGGACTGAGATGGAGGAGCCACCCCTGTGCAGTCTTCTCCGTGCTGCTTGCCTGGGAAGTACCTGGTGCTCTCTGAGCACTGCAGGCCGTGGCCCTTGGCTGACACTGGTCACAATCATGCACAAGAGCTTGTTAACAGCCAGGCAGTGTTTGCACAATCAGCACTAGACAGCCTGGCACTCAGCTCACTCCCTGTTGCTGTTTTATTTATCAGCAGAGACGTGGCCACTGAAGCCTGGGTAACAACCATTTAAGCTGGATGCTCTCGCTGTGTTCACTCCAGGGCAGCTTTGGCTGCTTCGAGCAAACTGGAAAAGGTCTAGGTGGAGTAAGAAACGTTCTCACCCTTATCTGAAGAAAGAGATAAGTCTATGTAAGAACATTAGGAACATTATCAACATCCAACCTCATCACAGGCACAGAAATCTTGCCTCAAGTGATTTGGGCATTGGGCATTAAATAATAAATAACGATTTTATCACTGTAAAAAAAAAATAAAATTATTAATCAAAAAACTTTAAGATTTTACATATTAAACAGATAACTTGGTCCTGTATTGCTTACTATGCCTTTTCAAGAATTGAAAACAATGTTTTATTTTCTAACTGGCTTTCTTTCAATTTTGCCAACAAAATAAAATAAAATCACATCTTTAATGACCTTTAAGACTGACCCTCTATCTTTTCCAAGGTCAGATATCTAGTATCCACAGAAATAGATTGAGCAACAGCAGATTTGCTGGCCCTGCTTTGAGCAGGGAGCTAGATGAAAAAAATGCTAAAAGTCCTTTA
This sequence comes from Ceyx melanurus, assembly GCA_024611195.1. Taxonomy (NCBI): domain Eukaryota; kingdom Metazoa; phylum Chordata; class Aves; order Coraciiformes; family Alcedinidae; genus Ceyx; species Ceyx melanurus. The sequence goes on from JANHGL010007050.1 coordinate 8,496, forward strand.
CACCCTTTAATGATTCTGTGAATCATTATGAGTCTGTGAATAAACCACCTGCCTCTTCTGAAATTGTTCCCAGCTATCTTAGTTGGGCATATGGTATCTATTACCATAATACTCCATTCTTTGCAATCTTTAATATATTTATTTTCACAATCCTTTTGAGAGGCAGGAAAGTCTATTATCCTTATTTTATAGAGGACTAAGGTACTGAAATTTAAATTACTTCTGCTAAATATTTCTATTTCTCATGCTCAAGATTCCTTGGATTCTTCATATATGTGGACATTTATGCAGAAAATACTGAAAATATCTTTAAGTTCTTCTAGGTAATTTAATTTCTGACAAATAATTTCATACCTGACAAATAACTCCACATTAGAAAGCTTCAGTTTGGACATTTAAATTTAACCACCTGAAAAAAATGAAAACTCATGCCAAGAGACCATCTTCTGACTTGATATCAAATCCTGGACGTATCCAAAACCAAGCACTTAAATAAGCAGCCTGATCATTTGAATGGCCTGGTCACTACACAGCCACTGGGCATTGTATTTCATAAATATCACATGGATGTAAAAGTTGGCTGCTAACACTAGCATTATATTGATATGAAATACAGATTAATAACTGAACTCAGAAAGAGGAAAGGAAGAATAAGCATCCTTAGCCAAGGAATCGAAAATTAATTGCAACACACCAGTCTAAACAGTCCCTTAAGATTTCCTCCCACAAGACTCCTCTAAATAATTCAAGGATGGCTCCTCAGGTTTGTGATGACAAAAGGATATTAACACATTAGTAAACCAAACCAAAGGGGGGGGACACACACACACACACACACCAAACCAAACCAAATAAACCTTAAAACTTTATCAAACAGAAATTGCAATCAATGCTTCAGGTCAATAACTTCTAATCTAAACCCACGATCTAGAGAAATCCAAGGCCAACTAAGCCCATGACATTTAACTGCAGATATTTTGCATAGTTCTAGTAATTTATATGGAGAAACATATGTTTTTCTTTAACACCTAACAACTTCTACTGCTAACAGATCATAACAGCAAGAAAGTGGAAATATGAAATGGGGATCACATTAGCAGGAAAGTATATCTGCATTGTCTATAAACTCAGTAGTATTTTCTCATCTGTACTTACTTAAATCTTAGTCACAAGCCCCCCCCATGCTGATATCCCTGGGCTCCGTATTCTTTGGCTTTAGCATATGCTGTTCTCTTTGTGGCAGGTTGTTTTGAAAACGTTTTAAAGCAGACACTCTACATGCAGCTGAGACTTTCTATCAAAGGTTGAACAAGAGTTCTCCACAGAAAGGGTTCACTCCATTTTGTGTTCAATCTCCTGAGCAGTGTGAATTTATTAACCACTTTGAAGTAGTAAAAATGTGATGTGTGTGTGTGTGTACGGATGATCCAAACAGTATAAAAACCAGCCAGGAAATCAATAAAGCAGCTTTTTAACAAATGAATTTCCAGCCGATCAAAAGCACAGCCTAACGGCTACACGGGCTGATCTAACGCTCACCACATTATCATTTCAAGGAAACATCTTCTGCAGCTGAAAGGTGAAGGCTTTCTGTAATGAGCTCCTTCTGAGTCAGCAACAAGAGCCTTTTTATAGTGCTGAGACAAAATAAATATGTGGCAAACACCAGGGAGGAATTTTTCTCTGCAAACAAATGATTTTCTGCATGCAAGGGTTCTTGCTTTGAATTGCTCTGCCACTTAGAAGCAGTGACATGCAGAAAGAAGGGGGTCTTTTATGCAGGACTTTTTCATTAAATGAGAAGAAATGCAACTCATCAGTGGTTGCCTCTGAGGGATGGGTGGGAAGGGGAAAATGTATTCTGTCTGACATTAGCAGATTTAAGCATAAGCTGAATGCAGAGCAGGGGAAGATCTCTGGTGTTTTCCACAGGTCTCACACTTGGAGGAGAGTCTGATTCACTAGAGGCTTCAAAGCTGAATACATTTTTCAAATGAAGACATTAAGTCTGAAATAAAAGACTTCCTTTAGACTTAAGAGACTAACAGGTCACATGATCAGATAGGATAAATTACCAGAGGCCTGCCAAGCTGCAGGCTGCAGCATTGATGGCTTGGCCCAGACCATTCCAGTGCATCTTTCTGTTTGTGTGTTGTCTTGTTTATAACATCTGGCAAGAGTGGGCCATTAGCTGGTCAACCCACAAAGAACTGGCAGCAGTAACAGATCAGGGGACAGGACATCTCCTCCTTCAGCCAAAAGATTCTCTTACAAGAAAACTATGTCCTAGAAATTTCTGCTCTGAAACCAGCAGGTACTGGTTTTGATACAGACATTGAACAATCACAGTGTATTACAAAGTTTCTGGAAAGTACAGACTTTGCACGTTCAGAGAAGACCATCTCTTGTGTATTCTGTTATAAAACTTCAGTACAGAAAGACAAAGGCACTTCTGTCTTCGTTAAACCCCTTTCTCATTTTAGCTTTTTTTCCATTAAAATTAGGAAACCATTGGGTGTGATGTTGAGAACTGGTGCTTCAGAATACCATTTAGTCTTAAAGCATGAACTTTGCTCTTTGCTATAATAACAGGGCCTTAGGTACTGCAGCAGAGGCAAATGCAGACACTGAGAATTATGTTCTGTAATTTTTTAGTAACCACACCACCACTGGGCAGTATTTCCACTCTATCCTTATAACTCTAGTTTTTTATGTCAGAGATTTTTTTAAGGGACTGCATCGTTCAGAAGAAATTTGGGGCAGAGTGATTCAGTGTCCTGTTGCCTGTGTGGCACGGTGAGGAACATTTATCAGCACTCTTCCAGGGAGGATGAAATGAGGACAGTGGGAGGAACATCCTCTGACTATGACAGAATAGCAACAGCACAAGCACAAATCTGGCAAGGTTGGAGTTGGGTTTTTCTCACCACCACTGGGACTAGAACAACAGCCACCAAGCATATTTTATCCTCAGCAGAACAGTTCACCTCTGAAATAGAGAGATCCATTGTTTTGTCAGCTATGCTCCAATTACCTATATATGGCCATTTAATTAAAATACAAGCAACAATGCTTAGTGTCGGTGGAAGAAAAAGTGAAAAAAAAAAATCCACTTTATGTTCAAAATGTTTACTTAATACAAAGTAAATTATTTCCTGAAATTTAAATAAACCAGAAGTCAGTTTAAGTACTCATCTTCTCTTTCCTCTCTCCATCTTGTTTATCAAACTGTGGTCAGGCTGCCTCTGAGCAGTTCACAAATCAGCCCAACAGGCAGACTCTCAAAGGGATCAGCTCTGCACATGCAGGCTGCTCTGCAGTAAAAGGCTGGTTAAAATGGCAGGCACAGAGGACTGTACAGATGCTCACTACACAACTGCCTTACAGCCTCTGACAACAGCACTCTGCTTCTTGTGCTCTGGGTCCACGCTGGGCCTACATTCATTTTGCTGGTTCCTAAGTCATCCCTAGCATCTGTAGCTGCTGCTTGACTGCAGACATCCAGCTCAGAGTTTTTCTGAATTTTATGACAGCACTGCTTCAGATTAACTGCTCTCTATTTTCCTATGAGCCAGTTAATCACTGTACTGCTTGTTCTATTACTGGGTAATCAAAAAATTAACAGCAATCATCCTATAATGGCAATTCTGTGTCATTACATTAGTCATATTCCTCTGTCCCAAGCTGCTCTTACACAAATGATTCCTTTTTTAATAATGTAATCTATTTTTTATACTCTGAAGTATCTTACATTTTGATCCTGACCTATAATGATTAGTTCAGGTAAATTATTTTCATAGCTATTCACATACAAAAAAAAAATAAATCTCCTCATATCTGAAGTGGTTTCTTCTACCTAGACAATTTGATTCTCATTAAAACTTTGGTTTGGGCACTGAGGTGCTTATTTTTGTAATTAATTTTTGGTAATGATGCACATCTGCTTTCCCGACAGTGGTCTTAAGCACTCTTAAACCAGTGTCATGGAGGTCACCATCTAAAGCTCTTCTGCACACAGCTCAGCAATGCCAGAATTCCTACAGCAGACACGAGACTTTGCAGCAGTATTTCTAAAAACTTGCAGCTCATTATAGGACAGGGCACAATACACTCATCTTCCCTATGTAGTAAATGCTCACAGACCTACAACTTAGTTCAAACAGAAGTTAAAGCAGCCCAGTGACACGAGTTTCCTCCCCATATGATACAGGCACATTCCATCTCCCTTTGGACGTCTCAAATTATATACATAACTTATTGATGATATCCATCCCTATATCTTTGTCCAAGTCACCAACTAAAGTCTTATGCCACGCTAATAAGAGGGTCACAGAACTGTTCTGTTGAGACCACCCTATATGGCAGGCTCCAGCTTCTTCCACAGCACATACGAATTAATAGGTCATGGTTGATTCTCCCACCATCAGGCAAACAAACACCTAGTGCAATAGCTGATTTGGTGATGCTGAAGCACTATAAAAGCCCCCTGTACCAGATTAGTGTGAATACTTAAGGGTATCTTTCCACTGACACAAATAAACGACCAAAGGCAATGGGGTAACTTCAGGATACTTTATATATGGAGCTTCTGACAGGAATAGAAACACAGAGGGGAAAAACTACTTGCAATAGCACTAGGGAGCAAGAAACCTTGGACACCAGAAAGGGTGGAGCCAAGGACATAACCTCTTGTGCCAAAATTTCTTTTGTTTCCAAGTGGTAATAAAACTTGAAGAAACACATTTATTCTGTTTTTGAACTCCATACTGTGCAAATGCTCAGCTCAGTGCCAAGCCACGGGAACCAGGGGACAGCAGCACCAAGCACAGCAGAGCTCTCAGATCCTCACAGCAGCCAAAGGTTACCCCACTGCCAGGTCCACACTTGAAGAGCAGCACCAGCACTGTGCTGGGGTTACAAGGCTTTGCACTGCACCACCCCTCAGAAAGCAGTGATGAAAACAAACAAGCAGGTGGCTCTGACCCACAGGCAGCGCTAAACCTGCACTGCACTGACAGCACCATCACAAGCGTGCTTCAAAATAAGTCTGCTCCCCTCAACCTTTTTCTTGAGGTAAGCCAGTGGCAGTAAGCACTTACAAATACTCAGAATAAGCACTGTCAGGTGTCTGGATATGGCTGGAAAACATGCACAGGATACAGGACAGAGGGAATTTCTCCTACTCCTCCAGACACTAAAAAACAACCTACCACCTTGAAGTAAACACACACTGACCATCTTGTTCTTGATGCTTTCTATTGTAGAAAGAAGGAATGAGGCTGCTGCACATCAGCAGGCAACTCAAAATCACATATGACATTCAGATGTCCCCCAAATGGAGTTTCAGTGACGTGCAAAATACACTGAAACCACATGTCAAGGGTGCATCTAAACAGTCAAAATCTCTGCTAACGAGCTGTCTAAAAATCAAAGTTGATACTGCTACAGAAATTAATGGAAGGTAGCAATGGTTATTCTCTGCTGTGCTGCCTTGTTTAGAAAGGTGTATAGTTTGTCTGATGTTCAAAAAAATTCACTGCATAGTGGCATGTATTACACCCCTTTTCCCTACGTTATGAATTAAGAAGTATCCAATCTCTGTGAAGTCAGCCTATTTCTAAGCCTCACTCAGAATATGTTCATGCCTCTATTAGCAGAAACAGAACAGCTGTTTAGCTTGATAGAGTGATACAGCTATTTGCAAACAGAAAACTTGGAGGAAAAAAGGGACTTCAAAGAAAAAAATTTCTATGCTGTTTATTTTCATCATGAGTAACATTAAACCATCATAAACTGAAGAAAATATCCTCTAGTTCTTGGCAAAGGTTCTTGCTTTACTACTCAGTTTCTTATTGAAAATGAGTAGATGAAAATGTATACAATTATTCTGAAAATGGATGCAGGATTAGAGGATGAAGGCTGCAGTGCACAAAGGCATTTAATGATGTCAGTGGTCTGCAGTGGCTAGAGCTGATTCCCCTAATCTGATTCCATGTCTCACATAGCATCGTGCTTTTTCCTTTTTAAAGTATATGAGTGTTCTGTGTAGACAGAACACAGACCACACTGTGCACCTGACAGCCGTTTCAAAATGGCATTTGATGACTGGAAAAGTGGTGTGTAAATCTGTGAGAATGATCTTAAGGGTTTGCTCAGTACTTCCATTGTTTTGATTAGAGTTCTTTAATAAGCATCTTTTAAATATCTTACTTGCTTCTGCTTTTTCCTTTGTGGTTTCATTCCTCTCACTTACTCTGATGTGAATTGCATGCATCATCTTTTTGCCACAGCCTCCTACTTTGTTCTGATAATTCTGAATCTTATTGTCCCCTTGCCATCCCCAGATATGTACTTGCACATTTTACTGCCTTGCTGGATGTGCTTTCCCCTAAGTTACTGTTGCATAAGGATAGATTCACTGTGGGAGTAATATTGACACGTTCTAGCTCTTCTAGTCTTATAAAAAAAAATTTAAATGGTCTGCCTGCAGTCAAGTGGAAAAATAAAATTAAATTAAGAGGTATACTTCTACTGCTGCTCTCTAATGATAGGTTTGGTCCTTCCTACTTAAATCCCCTTGGTGACGAGTAGTCTCTACTTCTACTGCAACCAGGTAATGCACAGCCATGGATCAGTGTAGCACACTCAGAAAAACCATGAAATCACACAGCACCTTGAGAGCTTTTGAGTTTGGCTCCACAGATCCCTCACAGGAGCAGGGACATGCAGATGGCAGCACTCGCAGTGACAGCTCTAGCACAAAAGTGACCTTGGCAAGAGACTGAGCAAACTCCTTTAGTGACCAAGTGACCAAGGCGGAGAGCAAGGGGAGAACAAAAAGACCAATTGTGCATCAACTGGGGGATGTGCACCACAGGACTTCTGAAAAACAGCAAGTAACTCCTCCAAAAAAGCATCCTGCATGAGAGCCCTGAGCAAGCATTCAGAGCCCTCTGAGGATAGCTGCTGGTGACCATGCCCAGGACCAGGAGGTATGAATGGCAGTCCTAGGCAAAAGAATGACCAGAAAAAGGAGGGGAGAAGGGTGAGGGAGAGGAGAGAAATTGCACAGGGAACAGACCCAGAGACTCTCAGGCTGCCATATGTATCTGTGGCTATCTGTTACAGATGGGGTAAAGCTGCATCACACACAGAAAACAGACCCTTGTCATCTGAAGGGGCTAAATGGTTAGTTGTGTGATGTTATCTCAGGTGTGAAGCAGATGCACAGAAATACCACCATAACTCTGGGAATCAGTCACTGTACACCCAGACACGCTTTTCATCTGTTCTGCTGCTCAGAGCAATGAAGGTTGATTCTTTGGAAAAAATGGGATATTATCTGGGGTCCTGGAGGGCGACCTTCAGCACCAAGCTCTTCTGGGAAATCTAGTTCATAGGATTTGGTTTTCAATGGAGGACCATTGCATACTTCACAATGATAGTTACTTAATTGAGTTTGCTCAAAGGGGAAACATTCAAAAGAAAAGCAAATTTAAAAATCACCTACAGATCTGATATAAAAGCAGTATGCCCCGAAAACCCCACTATTTCTGTTGCATAACTACCACCACACAGCCTCTGAGAGCTCAGAAAGATGATGGTTCCAAGTTACACACAGCTTCCCAGGAGTAGCTTACATTACAACTAAGTTGGCAGGTGAGATGAGGATGACCTTTCAACTATAACCACTGCTCCCCTCACAAGTAATTTCTCCAGAGCTATATTTCCCTTCTTTATCTTTGCAGATGATACCACTGCTGCTGCCAATGCTACTCTAAAATTCCTTTTATCTATTTTTGAGCTGTTATGTGCCTAATGATTATCATGTAAATGTGCTTTCATAGCTACTAGGCAATTTTTGTTTTTTCTCTCTTCATAATAAATTACTCAAATTACAAACAGCAGCCTAAGGCTATAGATTTGGTACCCAGAGGCTATTAAAACTTTTAATTTCGTGTCTGACAACTGGGGAGTTAAACATCCTCACATATGTTACAGTTACAATAAAAGTGATAGCTATCTTTCTATTATAAAGGATGTTAACTATCCCATAAATTTATTTTCCTGAACATTTTATGAGGACAGAAGGCTCCATTTTATAACTTTTATTACTGTTTTCAGTACTGTATGGTTTATAACACCATCTCACAAGCCTGAAATGAACTTGTTTTGTTTTTTACACTGATAAAGAAATATCCATTGCCTGTAAATGCCTTGCTCTTACTCCAATAATGCTGAAAGTTTTACAGAAACACAGACTTGCTGTGATCAGAAAAGACCTTTAAGATCATCAAGTCAAACCATTATGTAGGTCTGTACAAGGGCCACCATTACACCACGTTTTTGAGCAATGTCTCTAGACAGCTTCTCAATACACCCAGGAATGAAGATTCAACCACTTCCCTGGGCAACCTGTTCCAGTCTTTGATAACCCTTTAAATAAACAAGTTTTTCCTCATGCCTACTCTAAGCCTTCCCTGGCATAACTTGATGCCAGGCTTTTCCTCTTGTGCTGCTAGTTGTGACTTTACCTCTCTCCAGCTCCTGTCAGAGCTGTGCAAAGTTCAAAGGTCTCTCCTCAGCCTCCTTCTCTTCAGAGGTTACCAGAGGCTGCAGGGATGCTCCAAGGAACGCTAAGGCCTCCCCTGAAATCAAGCTGGCAAGGGAGGTCAAGGACAGCAAGAAAAGCTTCTACAAGTATGCTGGAGGCAAAAGCAATCTAGAGGTGATGTAGCCCTGCTGCTTTCCTTGTTCTGCAGGAGGAAAATGAATATACACTATTTAAAATAGGAGCTATTCTTACAAAATAAAATGTTTTTTAAATGAACATAAAATTAGTTTAAATGTGTTAGACCAAGGCAGAAAAATCAAAATGCATGTGGTCAGAAGGCAAAGGAGGTATTTTTTCCCTTCATATTTCCCTAATAGATTATTCCAAACATGTTAAGCTGTTTTCAAGAAATCTAGGTGACTCTAGGAAGATTATGCAAATAATTATTTCATTTCTGCTCTTTTTGGTGAAGTATCTCCATCATTTTTAACATAGCAAAGTCCCAGCAGCCCCTATCTCAGCCACACAGCTGGCAAGCATATCTAAAGGATTATGCATAATATGCATGTGAGCCCATGAAGAAAATGCATTAATTCAGAAATGAAAAGAACTAGAAAGCCTCAGCTCTCTAGCCAGAGTAAAAACATTAAAGTAAATTTTACTTTTTTTCCACCCTTTTTCTCATATCACAACCTCTTGCTACCTGTACTTCCATTATTTGGGCAAGGTTAAAGCATCACCAAATAAAACAGCTCCCTGCCAAACCAGCATATATTTGAAAAGGATTTCATTGTGATTAATGGATTTTTCTTAAAACTAGATGGGTGCACAGAATCTTTTCTTCCCTCCTCCTTAGGTAAGCACGTCACAAACATTTGTGAGAGTTACAGACACTATCAAGACAAGGCTGCTGTGCATTCACATCTGACAGTATCCAAATTCCTCAAACTTATTCCTGGGCAAGAAAATGTGTGAGAAGACTGAGAGGGGATCTTATTAATATTTACAAATATCTGAAAGGTGGATGTCAAATAGAAAGGGCCAGTCTCTTTTCACTTGCAGATTGTGATAGGATGAGAGGTAATGGCAGTAAGGTGAAACTGGCAGTTCCATCTCAAAGTGAGGAGAAGCTTCTTTACTGTGAAAGGGCAAGGGCACTGGAAGGGGCTGCCCAGGGAGGTTGTGGAGTCTCCTGCTCTGGAGACTTTCTAGACCCACCTGAGGCTTGGACTCTTCAGAGGTCCCTTCCAACACCTACCCTTCTATGAAATAAATTAATGATGTTCTCACACTTCTGCATCAGATTTTTCTAGTGTCTTTCATAGTAATTTGCACCTGTGGCTTCATTTTGCTTCCCCGTACCAATACCTAGAAAGTACAGCAAGTGGCTAGAAGGTTTGCTACCAGAGCCTAGCACCCCAGTTTTCAGTCTTTGACCATCTGTGAGCCCATCACCCAGTAAAGCTGTGCATCCCACACTGAATTTCAGTCTACTGGCTACTAAGCCTGCCTGGCTGAGCTGCTCAGATCCCTCTACGGCACAACCACAGGAACTACCAGGCTGAGAACTCTGTCATTCAGCTTTCTGAATCTCTCAGGCTTCTTGCTCCTATCATTCTGTATTTTCTATTGATATTTTTAACAATCAGAACCACGTGCAATGGCAGCATATTTAGGCTTTTGAAAACGGACAAACTGGATCTGTTCTCCATCCATCAACTCTCTCACCTCCCATAAGCAAGGCAAGCCAAGCCTTAAGGACTTAATGGAGCCATGGACCATGGATTCTGAGAGAGGGGCAGAAATGGCACATCACTGCGTGGCCATGTACGTGTCAACACCAGCACTGTGTGGCAGACTGAAGCACAGACATACGCCCATCTGACCCACTTTTAAGATAATAAGATAAAGAAGTACAAAGAGAAGCAAGTATTACTGAATCATGGCTATTGTGACGTTTACTTCCTTATTAGAATTACTTCCCTTGACATATGATCCATTTCAGAGCATTCTTTAATCTTCTTTAAATTAGAAATTAAAATGCAGGCTTGGAAAAAAGAAGAGAAAAAGAGAGAGGTGATAATTCCACTGAGAGACAAATCTTCAGCTGATATAACTAGACATGGTATCTGTCAGCCAAGGACCTGACCTGACCTGCAAGGCCAAAACTGAAAAGACGCACCTACCTAAGGGGTTAATTCAGACAACTCTTTTAAAATGCAAATTTTCTGCTTTTTGCTTTTCTGGATTTCAAGCACAGCAAAACAGGGGCTGTAATTAGAGAATGGGTCCTCGTCACTGTTCACCAGTTGTGCATAAGCTTTAAACTAATAACTCAGCAATTAGAAGAAAAATGAGCAGTAATTACACACATTTTACTCACTGCTAGACAGATGGAACGTTTTCTGCTCGTTATTGGCAAACTGTCACTGCATTTATTTCATTTTTAGTGTTTACTGTTTGTTGTAGTTTGATTAGAAATAATTACAGGCTAGGAAAAATATTTAAAAAATGAACAGCCTTTTCATTTTTCAATCTTTAAAGCAATACAACCATTTCTCCATCCAGTTTCTCCAAGATGAACAGACCCTCTTGTAAAATTTGTATTGAGACCCAACTGCAGCTTAGGGAACTTGTTGAGAGAGCAGGGTGAGGTGGGGCAGGAAAGGACCTCTCCAGAAGGGCTGGCTCAGACACTCAGCTCACGGGCATCTTCCCTACTGAGCACTGCTCCATATTACCAAGCTATGTCACAATTGGGTTTGTATTAACTTCAGCTACTCAGCTCTAGTCAAAAGCAGCATCTGAGCTGGACCACAGCCCTCAGGGTGGGAGCTGCAGAGAACTACTGATGCTGTTACCCCAGGTATGCAAAGCAGAAGGGGCTGAAGGCAGGCTCATAACTGCAAGGCACTGGCACCTTCTTTTATCAGGCATGAGCTGCATGTGCAGCTCTTAAGGAAATTTCTCATAAAAAAGGGAAGAAGGGTGTCACATCAGGATTATATTTATTCAGTCTTACGATGGAAATCTATTTTCACCAGGTGGGGAACTGGAACCTGTCCATTCTTTCTGCTATAGGAACCAGTGTGACTCAGGGGAGCTGACATAACACCAAGCTAAGCTTCTGCCCAGCAAACACCAACTGGAAACTGTACTTGTAATAATATTCAGCACTTGAACATTTGGGAGCAAACTTCTGCTATCCACAAGGTCAATGCACTTTATTTTTGTGCACTAAATTCATAACAACTGCAGTTGATACTTCACTGCAGCTGTGCTCTGAAAGGAATAAAACAAAACTGCCACAGTTTCACTGTACTTGTTCTCAACAAAATATGGAAAAAATACCATTTTTCTCATAGTAACAGAAGAAAAATAATTTCTGTCTGGTTGTAACACTGTGCTCTTAATGATATTTAATCACAAATGCTTAATTACACCTGGCACATCTTTGGCTCCTAAGGATTCCCTAGTCAGATGATTAATGTGCATATTAAGCGTGGAATATTTTAAAGCTAGGGCTCTGAGAGTGGTTTCACTTTGGCAGTAACGTATGGCAAACTCAAACATCTGCACATCTGTACCTGGACTCCTCTTTGCTGTACTCTGTTGGTGATCACACAAAGTCCCAAAGAGAGCTCTAATTACTTACTTGTCTTACGACATTTGTTTCAACTTGTTGGTGTTTTCCCCTACTGAAGGTTTTTCACCAGGATTCCAAGATGAAGCAGAGATTTCAGACACTGTTCACTGCATCTACTAAGGGTTATTTTAATGAAAATAGCTTTTTTTATATATATAAATGTCTTTTAACAATCGAGTGCTATGAATATCATTCAATAAACCTGAAGTATGACAAAATCCCTGTTTGGCAGCCCCCAAAGGCCCCTCTCCTACCTATGTTTTCAGATTATAACCCTCTTTTTTTTTCTATTCTTCTCCAGTATGTAGTAGTTGAGTCTTGTAAGTGAAGATGCTCAGAGGATCAGCATTGTGTTCCACCGAGGCCTCCCCAGGAGCCTGCATTATTAATTACATGCTATATAACATTTGGATAGTATTCCTGAATGGCTTTCACAGCACTTTTTAGAATACCTCATGTCCTGGAGGATAAACTTGAATTTTAGAAGCCCATAAGGAGTGACCTGTTTTGCCCAGAAGTTTTATGTTTTAAAGATAACACTAGCAGGATGGAAAAGATGGTATATATATGAGGAAAAGGCCACAAGAAAATCTTAGTAAAAGATTCTAAGAATAGCACTGAATCATGCAATGGGAAGTTGAAATTTTATTCTAGAGTAAGGGTTTTGTTTGAGTTGCATGAGATTTGTGATGCTCAATTCTTGCATCTAGATCGCATAAGATAAAATGAAATTAGTGTTGCAGTTCACCCAGTAACACCTTGGGTTTTTACAGATATAAATTTATGTATGTTTAAAAACCAAACAGTACCTATAAGCATGTTGCTCTACTGACATCCTGTCTACACCTATAACAGCAGTCACAGAATCCCCCTGACTAGGGAATAAATAACTGCACATCCAGCTGACAATCTGATCAATAATTAAACCCCTGGGTTTATAATAATATAGAATGCTTTTGGTAGGTGTTTAATAATACCTTTTTAAGGTAGTTTAGTTTAGCTTTTCAGGCTGAAACACTTATACAAATACAACATTCTAGAGACTAAATCTAGCCAACCTGAACCAAACTATCAAAATGTGACTACACATTTCAATTCAAAATACGTGAAAGAGTGCTTCAAATGACATAAAATCTTGAATGAATAGTAATTTGTGAGGAGAAATGCAGCACTGGAAAAAAAGAGAGTCACCAACCAAGTCACATTGACAATAAGATTTACTTCAGCAGAAGACAGCACAGTTCCATTTCCCTGTACTCGAAGAAAACTCAGGTGCTCACCACAAGCATTTATGAACTGGTTAAACATTTGCACATGCTCAGAAGTGGCTTGTAAAGGGTTTCAGCAGCTTTCAGCTCAGTGCTGTGCATGTGTCTTCAGCAGTTCTTGCACCCACATGTCTAAACAGATCTGCTAGGGTTTGAAAGAGTGGGAAATATCAGCACCATAGACTGGTGGGAGATGAAATGAAAAGGCAGCTGAGTCACATCCTAGTGGCTACTCCAGGCAGATAAATATATACAGGGTGTTTCTTTAATCTGTTTTTTCCCCTTTTCTCAAGGAAGCCAACGTACTTCAGCTGAGCTGTGTGTATGTGTGAATGAAGGGCACTATCAGCAGAGAGCTTCCAGGGTTCAAGTGTAAGTGACCTCCTGGGGAATCAAGAGCAGTGTTTAACTAACATAAATAGGATGCAATTCTGTCCCCACTGAAGTCAAAAGCACATTTACAACTCACATCTCCACGTTCAGAAAGAAAAGGCATTCACCTGCCCACCTGAGCTGATATAATTTCTTTTCTCTTACCTCCTCATGTAATTTTTCTCTCTTACACTACAGTTTGACTGTTTCCATGGCCCCTGCTTTGATCACTGTCCACTGCAGACCTGCCTCCAGCTGCAGAAAAAGCATGAGGGGCACTCCTAACTCCTGACACACTCGTGCAGTGTGAACAGTCGTACTCAGGCCAGGGACACTCCTGACACACTCATGCAGTGTGAACAGCTGTACTCAGGCCAGGTCACCTGCTTAGCACAGCCCCACCAGTGAGGGCCTTTCCATGGCCAAGGGGAACCAAAGGAAAATCTTTGCCAGTCTGTTCCACAGCTTCTTTAGAAAAGACACAGCTAGCAATTGAGTGAAGCTAAGCCAAGAGGGAAAAACAAACCCCCGGAAAAAGTTTCACAGAGATTATGTTATCACTAAGGGAGAGGGAATTTTAACACAAGAAAGGTACTTTAACTCCTTTTTTTTTTTTAAATGAGAAGAGTCTCTGATAGATCTTACAAATGTAAAACATATGTTCTCCAAGTAGAGCCATTTAATGTCCTTTTGCCCATAAAGAATGAACTTGCTCACTTCCCTTGCCTTTTTTAACATTTTTTTCCCTTTTTGTCTTCCAGAACTTTGATAACAGTGAAGACAAAGAACAGAGCATGCTAAACAATGGCAAAACCAGCAGAGAATGCATTCGCTTTTATGGCCTGCAAGAGTTAACTTTGAAATAGGCACAGGTTATACTAATAGATGTCAGACAAACAGAATAGGAAGCAGGGAACATTACTTAATAATTTGAAAAAATATTATCATTTTACCAGCAAGACAAGTGGTTGAAGGTGAACTGAACAGAGGCTGTCTTGCCAACTGACTCCTGTAATAGCTCCTCTAGACCAGACACCACTATTACAGCTAATATAAATTTCCTTATGCTACTAATTGTACTGTGTCACATATTGTACCACTGTTCTGTCAGGTTCCTGAAGAAATTTCTGACAAATGCAGTACTTACACTTTTCAGGCAGCTAGTAGCATTTTAATATGCCATTCTCTTGAAAAATTGTCAAAATCTAAGGTATTTCAAAGAACTCACTTTATTATGAACTAGTCCCTGTCACACACAAGAGCATTTCATTCCCTTGTCTGGTATCAGAAAAAAAAAAAAAATTAGACACAGGGAAAAAAAAATGTAGAACAAGAGGCATTTTTCATTCCACTTATTATTGGAGAGAAGGTACATGACAGGAACTGAGACACCAGATGAAATTAGTCCCATGGTGGCGGGCAGTGGTGTCAGCAGACACTGGCTGGCACTCCGCAGGGTTCTGCAATGTCTGGAGGGCAGTCAGTCTGTCCCAGGCACCCACACAGACACACAAAGGTCGAGAAGAACAGGACAACACTCTGAAACTCACCTCACATCTTCTGAGTTGTCCTGAACCAGCTGATGACTGTTCATCTTCCTGTGATCAGCATGTTGCACTCTTCACTCATATCAAATATAGCTCTGTATTAAAGGGCTTTTTTTTTTTTATTTTGTGGGATTATAAGCAGAAGTGTTCTTAGATAAAGAAAAACAAGGAGATACTTTTGCCCCGGAGTAGAAAAAGCAACCTGAGAAGTGAGTTTTCCAGCATGATGAAATAAAATATGGTCCTTTGTCTAAGGTGCAGCATCTATTCCAGGAAGAACTGAAGGTTTCTGCTGATTCATTTGCTGCCTATCAAGACTGAATTATGAGCCCTGTCTCAGAAAAAAAAAAAAAAAAGCATACAAAACTATAATCAGATTTTTTTTTCCAAGGAGATTTTTCATAAAGATACACAGATTTTTGGCTCACTTGCTCTTCAAAGTTAGAGCAGAATAGCTGTTGATGGACATATGTTTTCTCTGGCAAGTATGAACAGAAATGTAGTCACACTTTTTGTGCAAAAGAGCTGGAAAATAAAGTCAGAGTCATGGTCAAATGAAGATTTAATCTTTGATTTCATAGTGTCTTCCTCTAATCAGGAGTGCAAGAGATGTTCACAAGCACAGCTTTTCTGCCTGCTTTGACAGCCCTGCTGCCAAGAGTCATCCATCCAAGCATCTTAGCACTGTTTGAGGGGCAAGGAGGAAAAGAGGGAAGATGCTGCTGAACAGTTTATGTGTAGCTACACAAAGTCCACTGTGAAAAGCATCCCATATTTCGCACAGGGATGTGGATAAGTAGAAAGGCTGATATTAAATGAAGATGCAAAACTGGGGAAGGATTCTTAGTTTAAAAGGCAACTCATATCTGGAAAACTGAACACAGAAACTGGATTATACAGCTGAGGACTCAGCTGAGCAGCCCACAGAATTGGAAAATTGTCTTTCTTTTGACTATAGATGTACATGGGTGATTGAATAAAAAATCTGGATGGTGCATAGAGTTGGAGTCTCCACATACTCCCTTCGCAGTACAGAATAAATCATCTCTCAAATACATTTCATGTGGAAAATGTTGAGTAAGACAGACAAGGTTAACTGAAGGGATAAAAAAGGGGTGACTATCAGGTAAATGACTACTAGGTAACTGATGTTCACTGACTGAACTGATGGCAGAAGGTAAGAGTGTTGTGGATTTATGGGTGAATCTATGCAAGTATTTGTCAGCAAGAGTGAATCTGACTTCCCAGAAACACCAAAATACAAATGGGTCTGTTAAACTAGCCTGCTAACATTAATATTCCATTAGGGACAATTATTAGTGATACCATTGTCCTAGCCACAGGAAAAGGAAAACCACAAAGGACCTAGTACCACATACATACATACAAAGATGGGCATCTCTACAAGATCTTCCGAAACTGCATCTGCCCATCCTTTCTGCACTGCCCTGACATTTCTTTCCAAGAGTCCCAAACCTCCCTCCCACTGCACACCAGCACTGAGTCACTCAGCCATCCAGACAAACCCCCCTCACCTGCCTGTTATACCTGCCAGCAGAGGACCCCTGCTCTCCCTCCCATGGTCTCCTCTTTCACCTGATGCTGTTTTAAAACCACCTCAGTGCCAGTCCCCATCTGCAGCAGGAGGGAGTAACACACTGACTGCCACCCCACGAGTGGCCTGTGAGCCACTGCCCCTGCACCTACCCAGCCAGGGTGTGTCCTCACACAGTTCTCTCTGGCATCAGCTGTGGGAAATTTTAGTAGGACTGGAAGATCTAAGTCTCTGTTTGAGGGTAACACTGACTCTGAGTAGCTTGTGATGAGAAAGGTGCATAGGCTGAGAGATAAGGGGAAGCTGAAAAAAATAATGAGAAAAAGCAAGTAATGAGAGAATGCAGGTGTTCTGCTGATGTTGTTAGATAGCAGGCACTGTAACTTGGGCAATAAGGAGTTGGAAAAACAAGGAGACAGCAAAATGTAGCCTATAGAAAAAGGACACACTTGCTGTGCCTGCTGCACTGAACAGAGAAAAGATTGATGGAAAAAAAATAAAGTGGCTTTTCGGGTTTCAGCTTCTGCTTTGAGCTTCATTGTTTGTCTTGGGCCTTTCAGCTTCGGCCTGAGCTTTGGCTTTCTGCCCTAAACTCAGATGGTATCGTGTCCATCTCAACTTCTACACCAATGACAAAGTTCATTGGCTTGGATAAAAGAACCAGACTTATGAAGCATAGTTAGCATTAACAACTCAGCATGGGTTGGTTATCTGCAGAAGGATGCAGACCTCTAGTCCCTATAATAAAGCAAATTATACCTGAATCAACCACAGCAGATGCTACATCTTTAAACAACTGCATTTTGTTCAGACAGTTGCTTTTAGCTAACACCATCAGACACTTTCTATAAAGACAGTATCTTACCAAGAATGTCATAAGACATCTGATGGAGTTACCATTCCACTGGTGGCCATCTGAACAACTGGAGCTGCCATTTGAACCTCTCCATCAAATGTTACCGAATCCTCAGCAGCACACGAGCTCCCAGCTGAGATTTTATACTGATGCTTAAGCTGTTATGAGAACATCTGCAGGCAATTCAAGGACAAAAGTTTAAACACTGTTCTATAAGCAAATCTAAAGCTCGTATCACTTCAGCGACCTCATGTATTTAATTAGCACTGCAATGACAAAGAGACTTGGCACAGTGCATATAAACCATCACTTCCAGCAAACAATAGGATCCATTTTGTTTAGAGGCTGGCAGCCTTTGTAGATTTTTAGGGAGCAATTATGCATTCCTAACACTAAGCGGTGCAAAATGTTCTTTAATGCACTTCAGAGATTTGTTAGGGCTGTAACCAGATCGTAGGAATTACTCAGTTTTAGACTCCTTGGCAATGTATTGGAGGTATGGGGGAATGAACCGAAAGGAAAACTGATTTTTGCTGCCTGATCAGTGGTACTGCAAAATGTCTGTAACAGCTCTCTAGTCCTATCCACATAGATTTCAAACACATTGGAAAATTCCACAAGAATCAGATCTGCTTTTAGTCTGTGAGGTATTCCTACTCAGCCTAAGACTTATTTTTAGAAAAACTAAGCTGTCTCCACACTGTATCAAGCCTACTCATCCAGCTCTTCCTTGGATGAAAAGGGGCAAAGTTTAATCACATAGACCTAAATACATCCATCAAAATGGAAGAAGGAAAATAACATCATTCACATGCCCGAGATGACACAAGCTGTCACTTTCACATATCTACTCTTGTAATAGAACTCAGTGCACATTTGCATGCTGAGTTTAATAAATA
Organism: Ceyx melanurus; assembly: GCA_024611195.1. NCBI lineage: Eukaryota > Metazoa > Chordata > Aves > Coraciiformes > Alcedinidae > Ceyx > Ceyx melanurus. The sequence continues at coordinate 27,193 of JANHGL010007050.1, forward strand.
TTGTGAAACCTGGAAAGTTCTGAACCTGAACTCCCTCATTGGCCTAAATGGTTTGCCTACAGAATACACTCCCTTGGAATAACAATATTCAAATTCTGGTACTGCAATCTGTAGTAACAGATTTTACACGTGGTTCCCCATTCTCTTAGAAGGTCCGCTTCCTTGGAACCCTCACCCCAAAACCCATACCTGCAACATATGGAAAATAACTTCCTTGAGCTGTAGATTCGTAAGCTTAGCAGCTATGAACACTACATTGTGTTCTCCCGCTGTTGGTCATCTGCAACCAAAAAAAACCTTTGTTTTTTGTTTAATGGTTTCCTAAATTTAATTCTACTTGTCCCCTTTATGTCCCAATGATGCCACCAGTTTCTTCAGCTCCCCAGCCTACAAGACACCACCACATTTCTGGATTTTCACAAAGTTTCTAGGCACTCCCTAGTGTGCACTGAGAAAAAAGCTTTTGTCATTTACTCTATCACTCACTCACTGGACTGTCAAACAAGCTGGAGATACATTATTTTTTTAATACCTTCTCAAGTTGACAAGATTGAATTAAATTGCATTATTATGTACTTCAGTGCAAAAAGATGGCCTGAATAATTCCTGAAGTGTCTACACACACTTTTTCAGAGAGCAGGGCAGTTTATTTTTACAATATCCCCACCTCAATTGCTTGTATCTTTCTTCCAACATGATTGCTTCAGGAAAGCTAATTGTGATATTAAATATGGTCTTTCTTCCTGTGTGTCCTCAGGGCAAAGAAAAGTCAAGAATGAAGAGTGGCATTACAATCAATTCTGACACATGGACAGAGCATGACCTTCTCTGGGCTTTCAGTACCCTGGCTTCCCCAGCCCAAGAGAGACAGCAAAGTTTAAAGGTGAAGAGACTGGTACAGAACACATAGTACAGTGTATGACCACAACTCACCAAAAGGCATGTTTTGTACAATTTCCTGAAAAGATCAAAACTATTACTTTCCCAAGAAGGTAAGGCAAATCAACAGCAGGACCAAAGAATACTTCACCATTCTACAGAGTTACTTTCCAAGATTTCACTTGCATGAGAAGGTTACTGTCTGAAAAGGGTAAGTTCAGAGGTAAGCAGCACTCCTGAAATTGTTTTAGAATTTACCTTCAGAGGAGCAGAATGAATGGAAGACTCACAGCTCCACCCCTCCAGAACACCAGTGCACAGCACAAAAAGAACTATTTTTAACATAGCGTGACAGATTGGATGATCTCTTCTCTACAAAGCTTTCTTTACAGCTGACATAGATAATATATCAAAATCAGCCCTTGAGAAGTTGTTCACTCTAGGACAAAAACAAGGTTCTTATTCCGAAATTAATTTTTTGAACAATTTATCCATCTTTCTATGCTTGACCACTGAACAGACCAACAGTTACAGAAGCAAATATCCTAATGCACAGAGGAAGGCAGAAGAGTGTCTCAATAAACATAACATTCACAGAAGCAAATATAGTGTGTCATGGGAGAGAGGTACAACTGCACAACTGCCATTCATTCATGCATAGCTTTACCCCAGTGGCTCCAGCTCATCATTTCTGGTTGTGCTACAGCATCTCATCCCAAATCATTCCACCTTGAGTTAAATCCTGATTGTTAAAAAATTGTTTTCATTGTGAAAACTTTGTGTGCATTCTTACTGTCATTGTAACTAGCTTCATCTTTGGCTTTTCATCACCCATCCCCTATAGCTCCTGGCAATACTCACCAGCTGTGAACAAATAATTTCTAAGAAAATCAGTAAGAAGCTGAAGAGTGAGCTCATTCAGCCTCAGATATTGGGACTGCTTTTCCAGAAATCAGAGCATTCTCTAAACTCAAACATTTCCTCATTCAGAATACAGAAATCATCTGTATGTTTCACCAAAGACAAAAGCAAAAATATGATCATATCCTCAGTTCTACTTAGATTCAGTTAACTCTGTGGCAGCTTGTTCCACCACACCAGTGCAGGGCAGGCTGCTTGCACACTACCACAGTGAACTTCCCAAGGGACACTAGCCCAGCCTGTACACTTGACACACATCCTTTGTTGCTAACAGCACAATCCTGTTCAGTTGTGTTACAGCAGCCTCAACACTGAAAGACCTATTTTATCAAGGTGAAAGCAGTTGCTCTGCATAATGCAGATCACCATTTCTATCCCTTCTTCCAAGTGTGGTCAGTTTGATGGCTGGCAGTGTCAAATCCTTGCCAGCTTGCACTCACTGGGCTAGAGGAGACACCCAAGTTCTATGTGACCCCCCAGATTGTCCTCACAGAGGGAAAAACATTGTAAGACGCATTAATATTAGATCAGAGCTAGTGCTTGCTTTCTTGCAGGGAAATGCTTATGCACTGCATATCCTATGTTATCAATTGCCCCCTGCTAGCACAAGACTCCTCCTCTTCACTGCTAGTGTGCAGCCCTTTGTGTCGTGTGAGCAGCCTCCAAGAACCACTCGTGTCTTCTAGGCAACAGACTAAAATACTGGCAGTCACTAAGCCCAGGAGAGACACACACAACACATTTCTTTTGAGGTGTCATGTGGCCTGGGGATTGTCTTTGCAATACATTTAATGAAGTTTCATGTCATTTTTGTACACTGATAAAAGTTTTTAATTCATTCCATGACAGCAAGTCAATTACTTAATGTTACAGTCCATTATCATCACAGTACTCCTCTTCAAGCACATTTTTGAACCTTAGGAAGCTAAAGACCACATCAAGTTCTTTGATAAAACCTAGTTTCCATCAACCGAACATTACATTGACATCTTTGAGAATGTGGGTGTTTTGGTTTTTGGCTGTTTTTTGTTTTGTTGGTTTTTTTAACCCCAGATCAACCTTGCTGTAATTCAGAATGGAATCAGTACTTGCCTAATATATTTTAAAGTAGCATGAAATTAATGTTCTATATTTTGAGGGAATAAGCAAATCTGATTAAGTATGAGACCTCCCTATCATACACTACAATTGCACTTTGCTGAAAGCTAGAACTACATCTGGAATGTAAAATAGCTGAAACTTATGTAAGTGCTCAACAAGTTATGCAAGTGTCTATATTATTAACTAGTTATAGCAACATTTTGAGACAGAAATATTACTGAGAAGAAAAACCAAACCAACCAACCAAAAAATCCACACGGGTTGGCTGAAGTGTGGGAAAGGTTCCCTATTGCAATAATCAATGTTACAAGGAGAGTAAACTGCAAAGCAAAAGTTATAGAGAGAAAAGAATATAGGGAAGAAAAAAAAAGAAACAAAAACAGCCCAACAAAACCACACCACAAAAAAGCAATAGTGCTAATCCTATATTTTATCATCAAAAGTACAGAAAGGCTTGTTGGAACTCAGAGGTCTTCAGTCAATCTTAAGCACTGTGTCCAGTTTGCTTCCATTTATTACTACTTGTGCTGCTGTAGTTATAACCTTTACACCACAAAGAAGACACAGAACCAAGCCTCCAAACATCCTTGACAGTTTGCTGCTGCTGTCAGTGTATGCACCACACTGCTGCCCAAAAGCTATCTGAGATTGGTGTCCTTTGTACTGCATGATGCACACACATGTAATGACAGGTGGTACCTGCTCTGAAAATCTTTTACTCTTTAAAAAGAAACACCAGGTAGAGATAGAGAGCAAGGTGGAAGGAAGGCCAAAGGCAAAGAGACATAAAGGTCTTTTCCCCAAAGCAAGCACACAGAAAGACAAGGATAGGACTAAAACCAATCAAATACCAAAACTTTTAATGACTTTGTTCAGTAAAATATACTATCTATCATTATAGGGTTTATTAAATTCCAGACTCATGATAAATTTGCAAATAAAATTACTTTAAGGTTTTAATCAACCTTTTATCCCCACCTTTCTCTCCCCCATCAAAATTCTCTCTCAACTCTTCAGAAAATTACCATCACATTCCAACTACCATTAAAAATGCAAAGAAAAATTGGGGAGTACATAGTCTACATTTGTAATGAATCAGTGTGATGTTCCATTTCAGCAGAAATGCCACGATTGCTTACAGCAAGATGAGAGAAAATCCTATTGCTAAACTTCACTGTAGAACACCATGGGAATACTACACGCATCTTCATATTCATGAAGCTTAATTAGAACAAAAGAGCCAATCTGTAAAACACAGCCACGTTCAATTTCTGATTTCAGACTAAAACATGAACAAAGAGAAGATGTTCCCCAGGAGATGTCTCCACAAGATGCGAGAGGCACAAATGTAAACAAAAATATAAAAAGACAGATCAACAGATATTATAACGTTGAAGAATTAGAGCAGTGGCCAAGGAAAGAATTAACACACATATGGGAATTAAGAGAGTTCAAAATAACTGTATGATGTAAAAGTTCTACAGCAGCTGCACTACTCATTCCTTAGGTATTGTAAAACAAAACAAAAACCAACACCACCACATCCAAACCCACAACAAACAAGCAGAGAGAGAACAACAACAACAGCAAAGCTAGAATAATGCTTCCACAGTTTACATTATCTTAATATCAATTCTGGGAATTGTTGCATCCATGAACGGGGAACACAGTAAGTACAACTGTGAGTGACTGGGGGAGGCAGGGCCATAGTGTGGAAAAGAGAAAGAAGAAACCCAACAACTTCAGCTCTTCCATTTTGACAAATCACTCTGACATATCTGTTTTGGGAGAGGGACGGAGGAGAGGAAGCAAACTTGAATTTCTCTTACTCCAGGCAACAGGCTGATGGGTGGTATAACCAGATGTCCTTCGTTTGTCATTAGATGAGACACATTTCTGTGACCTTCACTCTGAAATACGCTCCAAATTTTGCTTACTTTGTTTAAAAAACAAAGTTCAACAATATCAGTGTTATATGAAAACACCATCTACCTTTGTATGTGCCCTGTCTGCACAAAACCAGCCAGGATCTCTTGTCAAATATGGATGCACAAGAGAGAGATTTTCTGGTTTTAGACAATTGCTTGGAAGGTGCAACCTTTTGCTCACAAGCAGAACATGCTAGTGACAGTAAACTACAGCCAGAAGGCAATAATCCATTTACAAAGGGCAACATAAATACCATATTGTCCCCATTCATGTTCTGCTGCAGTCACTTACTGCTGAAGCTATTTCCAAGTAGAGGTTTTTTTCAGCACAGAGGAATAGGAGTAATTAATAGGAACACTTTCCCATTCATCTTTCTCTCCTCTGCCTCCCCTTTAACTCTATCTGTATACAGACACACACGTGTAGGTCACAGTCCCATGGTACTCAATTGTTAGTAAGAAAATGCTAGGTAATTTTTCTCAAGGTCTGCTCCTTCCCACAGGGCAGGCAGCTGCTGAGCTGAGACACAGCAGAGTACTGTGTTTGCTCCTCAGAGGTAGTAGAGAAACACAGGACTCCCAGAGGAGCTGCAGAAGAGAACGTGCCTGAGACCTTGGTGGAGCCCAGAGAAGTCTCTTCTGGTCCTGATTCCAACCACCCTGTGACAGAGAAACCCCCCCGAGTGGTCACTGTTACACTGCACCATAAAAAGCACGAGTGTGCGCTTCTGCATACCAGTGCTAGATGCGAGGGTGGGATGCAAACTGTTGATAACCCATCCAGAGATGCATTTGTGCTGTGGGAAAAGAGGGAGTGAGGCCAAGGACATTGAGGCCCTTCTGGCAGACTCTGCCCTAGGCAGTTGCCTGCAGACTGGCTTGTCTCATCAGAATCCTGTGGTGAGGAATAACACACTTCCCCATGCTTGCTACAGGAAGAGAACACATGAAATTCATCTTCAAGGTTATACTAGCATGACATTGCACCCAGATGCCCGGGGTACTCATGCACTGCAATATTCAGTTAGGTCACTCTACTGTTCTCTGCCTTTCTCTTCCCTCTTGTATGCCACTGATCTGAATGCTCCTGTCAAGGTGAAGTCTAGGTGTGCACAAACTACACCACAGCACTATCAACAGGCGGGACTGCACACATCTGTGAGAGGAAAGGTGGCAGCAGCAGTTCTAAATCTGTGTGATTCATCTTTCCAACACAAAGGTCAAGCCTATCCCTTCCTCTTGCAACAGCAGCTACCCATCCTTTGAGGCAAAGGGAAAGATGTCTCTGCATAACACAGGACCTCACAGATCACTGCTTTGTTTCACAGTAAGGAAGGCAACTGGCATTTTGTGTGACAGATACAGCACTTCCCAAACTTCCATTGTTTCAGGTTTTTTTAACTATCATTCTTCAGAACTAGTCATAGTTTTTGAAATGTATGATAATTTAGCACATAATAGAACAGTCAGTGGTGACAGTCCAATGAAGAGAAGACTCCATTAAAGAGCAATTCAATTTTCAGAATATCCACAGATAGCAGAAGATCTAGCTGCTTCACAACAGCAGCCTTTAATGTGATTTTTAAGTGACCTCAGACACATACTAGGCTACTTAGTTTTCTTTGTTTTCAGTCTTAATCAGTCTATCAACAGACATTTTATAGTGCTTTTTATATCCCTGCCTAGTCACAATATTATCAGAAATTAGGTGTGAAATCTAGACAACTAAATCTACTAGATTAGAATCACTACAGATAAAAATGTCAGGTTCCCCAACTGCCAGGGTGTCTCTAAAAGCTTTACCAAGCAGTGGTAATGAAGCCCCTACAGTGAAGCAAACACAGTGCCACATATGGCTTTCCACATGCATGAGCTGCAGTATCACTTCAGGAATAAACTATCATTACATTGAGACACTTTTTTGAACATGCCTTTCTCACTTTCCTGTTCCATATCTTTATTTTTATAAGGAAAAAAATGCTTCTTCCTCACATAGTAGAATTGAAGCCTTTTTCTGGAACATCATCCAAACAGAAAGTTACATTAGAACAAGATGCTTAAAGAGTAAAATCCAATTCAACCAGGTAATTGTCTTCATGAGAGCTCCCTGATTTTGGTGCTTCCCCTTGAAAGAGATGACAGGTTTCAGAATGTCAGCTCACAACAGTGAGTGTCCTCTGCCATAGCAATTTCCAAGGAAGGGACTTGCACTTGTCCACAGGGACATGTTTTGACCTCAGTGACGCAAGTGATGATTCCCCTGAGGCTCCATCCCTGAAGGACATGCTGTTCCTCCCAGCACAGGCAGGGAAGCATCAATGAAGGAGCCACATGCCCCAGAATGAGCATCTGTGTCATTCATTGGAACAGGAGGGCCAACACCAAACCCCCAACTCTGCCATTCGCTGCCCAGCTAAGTGCTACTCATCACCACATAGCCAGGATTTTACAGGTGTGAGGCTAATCAATAGACTTCTGTCTTTATTTAAAGCCCCAGGCTTTTCCAAAAGCACATACAGTTATATAAATTCATGTAACCTGCAGGCCACTAATCATGTCAACAGCAATGGTAAGAAACATGTAACACCATTTATATTTAAAAACCGATCAACAATGTTTACCAACTTGCAAAGTTTGAATCACAGGTTTCTGGTTCTGCATCAGCTCTTTCAATTAGCATTGTAAAGTGTTTGTTTTTATAAATGCAAGTCATTTAAATCCCTTAAATCAGCCGTGTCTGTGCTTTTTCACAGGTCCTCCTCTAAATGATAAAGAATCAATCAATTCAAAAGGTCAGTGCTGAATAAAAATTATTATATACAGGGATATTTGTTGGACTGAAGTTACTTTTTTATACCTTCTGAAATAATATTGTGTTGTTGGGTTTTTTTTTTTAAATTCCATGAGTATTAAAAAATAAATAATGGAAGTGTGTAAGGAATTGCTTCCTGCCAAAAGTCCAATTTCTAACACCTTAAACGACTTCAAGCTTGGCTCTGTCAGTCTACTGTAAATGGATACAAATACCAACATAAAACAGGGGATTGCTTACTTTTTCACATCTTAGAAATATAAAAAGATCCCGAAAGATTCAAAAATCAAGAGAGCTCTATAGAATCCAACATAAGCCACAAATTAAGTGAAAGAAACATTTCTACCATGCGGCCCCAAGCTGTACAGTGGGGGCCTAGACGGTGCCTCCCACAGAGCTCTGAGGCAGGTTTGATGTTCTCCCAGGCTCACGGGGTGTCCCCGTGTCTGCATGTGCAAAATGGAGATAGCACTCACCAGTTACTGCTTATGCATAGAGAGATTTATACAGGAAAAGTGCAAAGCCCTATGTGAAAGATAAACATCATTAATTGTTCACTGCAGTACAGCAAAATTCTGACACTCCTAATACCTAGACATAATTATATCTCTGGCTTTTTCCACAGTCTGCAAAGACAGGAATAAAGAATGAGAATGCTGATTTGCTACACTGTCATTTTATTATGCTTTGAGCCACTGAGAGATCTCTGCAATAAATCAAAACTACATTTTCATCTTTTTGCAAATTCAACATTTCATACATGCAAGGAGTTACCTGCACCAGCTTCCAAGGAGGAAGGGGAACGGACCAATTAATTTTTAATCTTTAAACATACTACAGTAACTGTACGACGACTGTTTTAATTACAGCAGATCAAATTAAATAATCTGCTTATTTTTAGAAAAAAAAAAAAAATCAATCATGCCCACTGCTGTTACTTGAGGGACCAAGAATGGAGGCATCTGAGACAGCTTTCTCAGCATGAAAGCAGCACTGGAGCTTGTGACCCCAAAGTTATTCTGGTTTTGGCAAAACCTCCAGAACAACAGGTATGGGGCTGACATCTTCTCCAGTTCAGGCCACCTGAGGGCTGTATTAGCTGTTGAACTGGGCTACAGCTGGTTTGTTGCAATGCTTTGCAGCCAGCTAAGCCTCCTGTGTTAGCTTTGGCAAACCTCTTCCTGGAAACTGACTCCATTGCTTTGCTCTCCACCTGACGGGCAATTCCAGCAGCTTAGCTACGTGTTCAGACATGGCTTCAGCTGAACCCAGCATCAAGAAACCAATGAAAGGGCCTTCTTCAAAACAACTTGGCATTTAGAGATGCAACTCCATCTGACACCAAGGTAATAAAAATCATAGTGTAGGAGAGCTGGAGGCAAGCAGCCATCTGCAGCATTTGCCAGATCACAGCCAGCCCTACCTGCCTCTTCCACCACTGCCTGCAGATGTTGGAGGAGCTCTTGAGGCTGTGTAAGAGGTGAACACACTCCTCCATTGATGGCTATAGTCTTTGTTATAAAATGTTACTTCCCAAATCAGAATAAATCCAAACCACTTTCTTCACCTGTTCTTTTAGTTTCCCACTCCATTCCGTTCACATGGTAGACACCAGTACAGCCAGATTTTCCAAGAACTGCTTTGCAGTTCCCATCTGTACTGGCTTAAAGGCCAGTAAATAGATTGTTCATCATTTTAATTCATACCATTTGGAGCCAAGCTGTAACCCAGAATTTATTTTTTATAGGCATCTGTGCACTCCAAAAGGCAAGACTTCTGACCAGGTTCATTAAAAGCTGCCCCATAATAAGTGTCAGGTGGGCAAAGAGTGATGGGGTGGTGCCTTAGAGAGGGAAGGGCTAAAGTACCCCATGGATTAGACTCCTGGTGTGTCCAGGGCGTCTACACCTACTCCCAAACCTAGTCAGCAAGCTGCTCGGACACAGGACCAGGTATGTCAATGCTCCTCCTTACTGTCTTGGATTGAATCCAATACTGACTTGCCCCTGCCATATATTTGAGGTTAAAAATGCCTGTGTACTTAGCTTAATAGTTTCCCATTAGGGAAATGCAAAAATACCATTGATTTTATTTAAGAAGAGCATCTCAGATAAATGATACTGTTAAATGGCTACATAAAGTTTTTGTGAACCCTGGCAATTGTGTTTCACAGAAAGTATGCTGTGTAAATGCTACGGAGGAGTTTTTTACTATCTATATGCTAATTCACTCAAAATACTCACTACTTCTTTTCCCAAAACAAAATTCATGGAGGAAAGTGAAAACTAAGCAGCATACCAAAAACACACTGCTAAGACTGATAATGGCACCAAGTGACATAAAGCTCATCCATATTTTTATCCTAAGAATTTTTTTCTATAAAAATTCCACATCTAAATACAATACAGTGTTAGCAGCTCTTTCCTATTTTTTTTAATCCACCTTTTTCTTTTTCCTAACATGCCCCCTCAAGTCAACAGCTATTTCCATAATTTATTATGATTCAGAATAAACTGAAAAATATTTAAAATACATTACAGTCATGACATTTTAAATTGCTGCACATAAACATAAATGTTGTTTGTTGAACTCCTGAAATTTTGTATTGACTACTTTACAGGAAAGTTTTCCTTTCAGAACACACAGACTACAACGAGTATTTCTTTGTATAAAATTATCTATATAGTTATATTACTTTTTCTTTTTAATCTGCCTGCTATTTTGTACATTTAAAGAATCAATTTTACTTACCCTGTATTTGTGAAATTCAATATATTACTTTTAGCATTTCAGTTGATGCTATTTTTCCTTTTTCATCTAAGAAATACTTTAGACTTTAACACTTATAAAAGAGTCATTTATTTATGTGAAAAACACAAATTAGGAGAGAAGATGGAGTACATGGAAGGATTTTCAGCCCACAGTACAGACAAAACACTTACAGGCACAAAACAAATATAGGACTGAAAAACAAAGAGATTTTTTTTTATTCATTATCATTCAGGTATTGCCTGGAGGATCAGTTGCAAGAAAAATATCAGGAGAAGGGGGAAAAGAAATGTTCCTTTTGTATGGGTTATGTCTTTTTAAAGAATAAAGTATGGGTTTACTAAACAATGCAATTTAGCTACAGTTAGATAGCACATTCCACAAAGGGAGGGCAATAAAAAAAATCCCCTGCCCCTAGAAAATTATAGCCTATTTGTCTCTTGGTTAGTGCAGAAATGTAACACATCTCCACAACTGAACCTAAATGCATTTTCTGAGTAAGTCAGGAATTTGTTTTCATGCAGAAAGAAAAACACTTAGAAAAGAAAAAAATCCCTAGACATGCACCTGAAAAAGAAGAGTGCTGTGTGCCAGCTCCATTCCTCGCTGGAACACACGAGCCCTGAAAAGGGTTTGCCCTGACCTGTCACAAGTAGCAGGCTAATTGTTCTTGGGGATTTTATGAGCATCATTATTTGCAAAGAAAGCCATGAATAGAAGAGGAAAATGAGTCTGAACTCACAGTGCAAGTGAGCAGCCAGTACTGGGCTGTGCCCCAGCTGGAGGAGAGCCAGGACTGATCCCTGGACAGAGCCAAGCAGGCATCCTGGCAGAGCAGAGTCCTACAGCTGAGTTCAGCTGGGCACAGCGCACTGACCTCTGCATCATCAGAGCAGATGAAGACATAAAGATCTGGGGGCATTAATTTCACTCTTCTTCCTTGCTGCCAGAGGCAGAAGCTGGGCAGCAGTAACACTCGGGTTCTGTGTGGGGAAGCTATACAGAACAATCCCTGCAGGGCACTACAGTGAGGGATAAATCCTTCTGAGGAGGAAAAAGTGAAAACAAAGCATAGAGCTGAAACCAGAGATATATACAGGATGCACCTCTTACTTCATAATTAGTCACAGTCCTTTCAAGCATATCCCTAGTGTCTAATTACTGTCTCCTGAGCTGCACATTTAGTTCTTAGAACATGGTTGCACCGGATTGCCATCCAGCCTCAGAGAGCAGATGTGCAACACTAGTGCAGTGGTGTCCACTGGCCACCTCTGCCTGTGGAGCTGAGCTGGAGGCAGCAGTCAGCCCCAGAGAGGAGAATCTGGAACAGGCTGGGGAGATTCACTCCTGCCCAGAGCAGGGCTCATCCTCCAGCCGTGCTGCTGCAGAAGGGCTCAACAAGGACAGCTGCTCACCTGAGACAGCAGCAGTGCCAGCATTAATTTTTAACTCCTATGCTCACCGAGGCAGCAGTTGTTTTCAGTCCAATTCACTGCACAAGATGTGCAATCTTAGCTTTATGTGGAGGTGAAATTCCTGCATTAGTGCATAGTGAGTGCACACAACAGCCAGTGAGAAAAGCGGCCATGTGTAGAGAGAAAAGAGGCATTTCTGTCATCCATACAGAGCTAGTTACTCTAAAACACCCAGTGAGTATTCCTCAAAGGCACCTGAACAAACACAGAGCTCTTCAGATGGTGGTATGGGAAAGAAGACTTGCAGGGGTCAAAAAGAGCACCATGAGATAAGGAGTAACTGCCATACATACAAACCTACATCCTTCATCTCATGCACCCATAATTCTCTCTGGCAGCTGCATGATTAATTCAAAGATTTATTGATTTATTTTTTTTCTTGCTCAATCCTGCTGACCTGCTTTTGTTGACAGGTCTGCGTGGATCACACTCCTCTGCCAGCTGAAAACACCATCATGTTGGTCTTCATGGCCTGCAGTAAACATTTCAACTCATTCAGCTCCAACAATGTTCAAGTCCATGGTAAAAACATGCAGATATTTCAGACAAAAACCCATGAACTAACAAACTGGTAGGCTACTTTTTTCTGTGAAAACAGCATTATGATGCAGTTTTGGTGCTGGGAAAGAACATCTCAACAGTTCACATTTTCTTCTCCTGTACTGTCACTTTCCTTTGCAACTCACTGCCTTTGAGTGTTCTGTCCAAACCAGACACTGGCACATATCAGCTGACAGGAGGGGATGTCAGCCTTTGCCTCTGCCACCCCCCTGCAGCAGGACACTGTCCCCGTGCAGGTACACAGCTCCAGCTCTCAGGCTTTAAAAATACTCTTGATTTTACTAAAACATCACCTGGCATTCATGGTAACCTTCCTCCAAAGAGAAAGCATGGATGCAATTAAAGCATGCCTTTGCAATTTAGCAACAGATACTCCTATGTCACAACTAATTTAGGAAAAAAAAACCAACAAAAAGCAGCTCTAACAGTTACTTCCAATTCTTTCTAATGAGTCATTCTTCTAATGAGCCTTTTCAGTTAAAATTGAACTCTTTACAGAGAATATAAACTAAACAAATATCTACAGCCCTAAAGACTTGTAGGTTTATCTACTTAATGGGACTGTGCTCCACGATGTTGTTTTACTTGAAATCAGTTACCTGGTACAACACACAACACTGGAAAATACTGTTTCTGTTCCTTCCAAATGACACCTGCAGCTACCTCCTCAATGTATTAAAAATTAAAAAAAAAATTAAAAAAAAATTTAAATCACAGCTGGTAGAAGTTTTATTATTCAAGCCCTCCCATACTACAGCTAAACCACATACAGAAGTAAAAGCTATATGGTATAAAGCATTGTGAGTAGTAAGGCACACATATTAAAATGAATCTCATGCATCAGTTTTGTCCCCTCATATGAAAACTGTCAGAGCTCATTGGCTGTTTGCTCAGGTTAGACTGAATTTTTATAGGAAACCTCAAGCACACAGCACTTAATGTGATCATCCACTTACCCACTCCCATTCAGGAAGTTGACAAGATCACAAGCCACCAGCAGAAAAGATTTATAAGGAAGATAACAATGCTGCAATCGCTACTAAAAAAGTAAAAACAAATAATAAAACTAGACCTAAAACCTGCACACTGATTCACTGAAGTATGTTCCTGTTCCTCACCTTTTGATATCAATTCTTATAGCACTGAGCCTGGTTGCCTACAAATCAACCCCTGAAAAATCTTGCATATCATATCAAAGCAATCAAAATATTGCCTCAAATATTCAGTTAAAGAAAAAAATCAACGTGAACTAAAAACTGCCTGAAGATTTGTAAAGAAAGAGCAAAGACAAAATGGGAAAATGTTGAGCAAACACCTGTTAAGGTTAACAGTCTGCTGGTATTTCACTTTTAATAAAGATCTGGTAAACATGAAGTTAATTAAAATGCAAGCCATATTTATTTGAATGTTTTACAAACCCCAGACAGAATTAATATTGCAGAAACAGGCCTCTAGGAAAAGCTGACCAGATGACAAAATGGGATTCACCCCAGGAAAATAAAAGAAATTTCAAGTACATCTGGAGAGAAAAAGATATGACACAGATATTTCCAGTGAGAGACTATCTGTGCCACTGAATTCAACCATGCTGAAAGAAACCTCTTCATGACTGGCAACATCACTAACAAGGTGGCAAAACAGAACAGCTAGGGCATCAGATTGGATAATGTTATGCATGGTTCAGCAGATCCTCAGGGCTGCAGAGATATGTGATAGGTGCTCATATATGTAATGTATCCACGTGTATATATAATGCATGCACATACACACTCCCTGGGTACAGAGGGAAAGACACATATTGAAAAATAATAACCATTTTAAAATCAAAATATTTGAAGCCTTCACACTGAAAGCAGAGTAACAACATCCCACCCACCCATGCACAAGAGTGCAACAAACAGTTCTGAACGGGGCCTGAACCCAAACAAAATTTACCTGCTTTTTATGTGATATGAACACCTCCATTTCTGTGCTGACTAAATGATCAGAAACCACTCCTTTGCCTGTACTCACATTGCTCACTTCCCTCTGTGCTGTCAAAATGACATGTGGATCAGATTCTTTCCCTCTTCATGCCTTCAGCTCCCTCTGAACACCTCTGTCCTACAAGGCTGATGAAATCCATGCATCCAGTCCCACTGACATTTTCAAATGGTTGCCCTGATGAAAATACTCTGGTGTCGTGGAATAGGAAACCAATACAAAGCACAGAGGAAAGGTCCTCCAGTGGACAGATGTAACTGAGCCAGGCAATGCACTTATAATTCTAGTTTAAAATGGGTCAGTGTGAAGTGTTTGCACAAGCAAGAAGCACTAAGTTGCTACCACCTCAACTTTCTATCATCATAGGACAGGCTCCTCTAAAAGAGCAGTGCTCTCAGGAATAATGCAGATAACTACACATTTCTTAAATAATGCAGTAAATGACTCTTTCTTAGGTCCCTTAGGAAAATAACCTTGTTGAAAGAGAAAGTGAGGAAGCAATATATTGTCTTTAGAAATGGGCAAGTGCACTTCACGTCTTCAAGAAACTTAAAAAGCACATTAGTGTAACCTCAGATCTACAGTCTGGCCTGAGTAATGCTGAACACTACTCACACGAGCTTGCCAAGGAAGCTCAGCAGATAGAGGAGCTGGACTGCTTTACTTTCAGCATTTATGGCAAACCTCGAGTAGCAAAATTAAGTCTGGTAGAAGGCTCCTTACATTTAGAACTTTTTGTATTGTGTGTTGCTTATATTGAAGCCTAGATACATTTTACTCTTCATCCCACTCCTCCTGGGACTGAGAAAAGCTTTGTAACAAGAACATTCAGTGACACAGGTTGTCTGCTGAATGTTTGCTGGTTGACAGCCAGAATTAAGCCCCAGCACCAAAGCAATTAATGAAAAGATCATAGCTCATCTCTACTAGATACAGCCTCAGCCCATGGCTGGACTGAATCATCACCAATAACCTAATTCTGAACACAGGACTCTACACACAGGACCATTCTCCATAAAGATGATTTCCCCCCCCACGTATAAACATCATGGCTGAAAAAACAGCGATCACTGTGTAAACTGAACCATTGCTGTAATCTCCAAACCCCAGCACAAATAAAAGCTTCAGTGGTGAATTTTAGAACCACCACATGACAACTACTGGCAAACAGTGACTGCTTACTGTAAACCACAGCAAGTCAGAAAAGAAAGACACCAAGAGCCCCTGAGACTTTCAAAGACAAGACTTGAGGAACTAAATGTGTGTAAATAAGTAATGCAATTAATTGCATCAAATGTAGGTCACTGTACATCAGTGACACTTCTCAAAGCATAGTCCAGTGTGACTGATTTCTGGCCAGTGGGAAATATGCTGGACTGGAAGGCACATCAGCTTCTGAGTGTCAATGAGGGGCCTTCAGGGAAGTGCATTCTGTTCATGAATACACTCCTTTCCTCAAAGCTGCTCTTCAGGGCAGATTTAAATACCCTGTTGTGCACAGCCATTATTACCTCTCATTTTTTACCTTTTCTAGGAAGCCACACTGTACAGATCAGACAGATCCTTGGATGGTAGGTTATTAGACAGGAAAATGGGAATGCATAAAGGTCAGGTCATGAACCCATTCACCATCCTGCTCTTGGCACTAAGCTGTTCAGATACATGGAAAAGCTCTAAACCCCTTGTATCAACATCAGGACAGGAGGCACTCAGAAGTACAGTATGTAGTAACAGGCCACATTTAATTCTTCAGCCTTTCCCTTTGTTTCCATCTGCTCTTCTTTCTCTCCTCTTCTCTGTCTCTCTGCTGATCCCTTAGAGTGACCTTTATTTTAATAACCCCTTTCTGCCTTCCTTACTCTGTCACCACACCCCTCCTTTGCTCTCTGGGGCTAATTAACACACGAATGGACTCTGCTCTTTGCTTTCACCTGGGAAGAGCAGAATCAGCAGTTTGGGGGGGGGGGGGGTTTGTTGTTTTGTTGGGTTTTTTTGTTGTTTTGTGGTTTTTTTTTTAACCTTCTCTTCTAATTCTAGCTCCATATTTCTGTGTGTGAAGAAATGCTACGAGCAAAGGAGCAGGCTCCCATCTGCCTTACAGCTGCTCAGCAGGAGCAGAAGCACAATCTGTACTCGGGCACTCTTCTATACCCTAGCTTCTTAAATGCATGATGGCTGTTTAAAAACATACTTGCTGCACTCTGGTCCTGCAGGACACAGGCAGTGCTCCAGGGTTACAAGTCCAACACAAATCTAATTTCAAAAGTTCCATTCTTTGGGAATCAATTGTGAAGAAAAGCAGTAAGGAAAGGAAATTGTGCCTCTGAGCAAGCAGTGTGAGTGATAGCTACATAATGTTCTATGATTATTTAAGCTTTTATATTTTGATTCATCTAATGAAGACACCTATGAACTAATTACTGCAACAAGAGAAAACAGAACAACTTTACACCATTTATTATGATTCTAAGTTCAGACTCAATCTGAAGTCAACTGACAACATGCAATTCTTCAGAAAAAGAAGGATCTTAAAAAAATAAAATAGAGATACTGAAGTTTCATCTGAAGAGCTTGGTACAGCAGTACTCTGCACCTTGGAAGCCCCTTACACTGCTCAGACCTACTGCTGGTCCTTCTGTGTTGCCAGTATCTTAGAGATTGCTAGGCAAGTGTTCTTGGCACCCTCCTTTTTATTGAGCAGGGAGTCTGACCTATCTGGACACTCCTTAGAAATGCTTTAGCAACATGTCTTAATGTTTCAGCTCCCAATTACTTTACAATATCCTGGAGGCATGACATTAAATTGCAGCCAGGAATCAGAAAAAGCTTTTGCTCAGCCATATTTATTACACACTTTGATTACTATGGACATCACTGTGCTTCCTGAAAACCTAAGGATACAGACAAAAACAGATATGCTCAGGATGATTGAAAGAGCAAAAACTCTTCCCTTCTTAATCTATGAATACATCAATTAAATGCTTTTTAAAAATAGCCAGATTCTTTTATTTTTACATTATAAAAGTAAAAACACTTTGCTGAATTCACATAAAAAGAGATCTAATATCTAGAACTTACAACTGAAATGAAGGATTTTGGTTCCTCTACAGATTTCTAGTCCCATTCTGACTGCTGGAAGAAACAGGTATATGAAATATTTAAAATTTTACTTGGAGGTTTTCCATTGGGTTTAACCATTTCAGAAAAAAAAAAAAGAAAAAAAAAAAAAAGGAAAGCCTCTCTGTTAGGCTACTTGCAAAATGGAGATTTCTCACAGAAAAGCTGCCCTGCTTCCTGGCATATGAGGTCTCCCATTCCCTTCTGTAAGGCAGAAGCTTCCTATCCATTTGCAATGGATAAATCATCACAGTGAAAATGTTGTTCTTATCCCTCCCCCCCACCTTCCTTTTTCTCTCTAGCCTTGTCCACTTAAAGCTATGAGAAACATGACTCTCTACGTGTATATCTATGTCTTTATATTCTTGCTTTTTTGCTTCCCCTCAAGATGGCTCTCTTTTTTGCCAATGCTAATGAGTAACCAATAAATGAGTTATATTAAGAAACAAGAAAAAAAAACAACAACAGAACTTCGTGTTTTCTAATATTAAATATTGAAATAAAAACATACCAATTAATCTGGCCTAGTAGACAGGGAAATAAACAACCACCACACTAGCAATGTGTGTATAAGCAAGTGTGTGCATTTCCTTGGGATACTGATCCTGAGTGACAACAGCTCAATAGTCATGTCTTGCACTCTATTCATCAGCACTGGCATTCTAAGAAGACAGGCTTGATCAATATCTACCATTTCAGTTAGATTATTGCAAAATTGATTATGGGTAAAACTGAAGGCAATTGTTTCACAAACACATAGGGGTTCTGCTTTTGAAATGCTTTCATTATTAAGCTGCAGTTGAAGAGTATAAATGGTGAGCAAACAGCTCCTGCAATCATTGTGGTTAAACTGGAACGATGTTTTCTTGCCTCACATTTGCCCTTGCATGACAGACAGCAGCAACCTACAATCTAACCTGTGATTTCATCTGAAGCAATATTTCTAGTGATGTGAGCTAAGATTATATTTTAAACAGCATCATCTTAATGAATTAGTTTTTTTTTTTTGTTTAAAAAACTGTTGAATTAAAGTATTGTGACAACTAGAAGCTGGGTTTTAAGTGCTGAAAGTTGTAAGATATTTTAATGATTGTGTCCTAGTCAACCACAGTCAGCAGCTGCATTAAGTATGTGGGGGGGAGAAGTTTAGGTCCATATCCCTAAATGTTATTATACACCCACTACCAAAAAGTTTAGGGTTAAAATCACTATAGACTAACCAGAATGTAATTATCATAAATAGCATCCGTGATGGTCTGCAGAAGCACCATACCCTCTTCCCTAAAGAAGAGGTTACTCTGTGTGCCTTGCTCCTGACTGCAGGGCAAAGGGCAGCACTGAGACACTCCGATAACATAAATCCTAGGTGCTAATGCTTACCTGAAAAAAAAAAACCCAACCAACCAAACCATCCAGATTATTTTTGCATCAGAGAAGATGCAATCTATGCTAACAGAGAAAACAGGCATGTTTTCTTTTAATACAGAGTGAATAAACTCTAGAAAACAGTTAACCATGAAGGTATACTTGTGTACATGTAAACAAGTAGCAAAAAAAACACCTCCATGACATTAGATAATCTTAAGATTACCTAAACTGCAATTAAACACAGATCTGCATCATCATATACAGAAGAATGAAAAGCTTATCTGTGTATTTAAATACAAGTCTGATCTGACTATATTGGCTGAAGTGTTGAGTCCTACAATTCAAATATTATAGACCTCTTCATGGAAACACACTCAGTTGCAGTTGCTCAACAATAAATAATAATATGCCATACAAAAATCCAAGGCCATAACAGGGAAGTGAATTTACCAGAATTATAAATTACATAGTACTTGAATATCTACCAAAGCTATCCAAAATATATTTTTAAAAAATAAAACCAAATTAAATTAAAAAAGAAAAACAAACCCAAAACAAATAGAACAAGCTTGTGTAAGGAATCAATAAAACACAGAGAAATAAAATCTATAATGTGAATCATATATAAACATGGATATTTCAATCAATGTCACACTTATCAGAAATGAAAATTCATTAATATACTGAAAAGTACAAAAATACTACCACACATTTTAGGATCATAAATACAAACACATCTAAAAATATACTCTGAAGCAACATTTACCTCAAGCTATTTTTTTCCACATTGCATTACCCTGGAACAATGTGTTTCAAATTTCTGCACACAGTTCATTTGTATGTGTAACAGCTGCACTGAGTGCAATATATAATTTAGATATGTACTGAAAATATTTTTCCCACATATACTTTATCCCATAAATTTCTTACCATGTTTATGCTTTAATACATCGAGTATTCTTTGCCTGAATTCCCTCTATTTCCTGAACAATGCCTCACATTTTCTCACTGCCAGTAAATAAATACATAACTGCTTTAGAGTAGATTGAACATGTTGAAGTGAAACAGATTACCACACTGTTTACCATGTGTTCAGCCTCCAGTGTTATATATAAAGATATCTGAGATTAAAATGTTATGGAAGTATAAATATCAATTACATAGTTCATTTAAACACAACCAAACAAATTTAGGGTCAGGATTTCTAATCTCAGAGTAACATTACTACTGAAAAATAATCACCACCCTGCACATTCTTAATGATACACAAATTTCTTCAGCACGTACAAGTCTCTTATCAAAGTCAAAACATGAGCCCGTTGCCAGGAAGCTGGTTATATGTCTGGTATAAAAGAAAAACCATGTCATTTTCCCCCTCAAGAATGCTAGAAAAAGCTGGGCTGTCTAAAACCCTCATGTCACACACAGTCATAGGGATGCAGCAATGTTAATGTGAAATCTATTGCAGGAAGGTTGCCATACAATTGAGCTACAACAGACCCAAAGTAAACACCAGAGCCAGAAACCAAAGCTGCTACTGCAAACTGGAAAAGCCATAGGAGCCTACCTGAGACAAGCGAGACTGTGTCTTTCTCCCATGAGACAACAGTGATGTATGCCTCCACAGAGGAGGGGATAATGCACTTGAACACTGCTACATTGCCTCTCATGGCTTTCTGGTCCTCCACACGAACTGTATAGGGTTCCCGTAAGACTGCAGACACAAGAAGAGATGTTGTTAAAGCAGCAGCCAGACACAGAATCATGGACTGGCTAGGGCTGGAAGGACCTCCAAAGGTCTCTAGTGCAGCCCCCCTGCAGGGAGCAGGGACACCCTCAACTAGCCCAGGCTGCTCAGAGCCTTGGCCAACCTCACCTGGAATAGCTCCAGGGATGGGGCCTCAACCACCTCCCTGGGGAGCCTGTGCCACTGATCACCACCCTCAAGGGAAAGAGCTTCTCCCCAGAGCCTTCTCTTCTCCAGGCTGAACAATCCCAGCTCCTTCAACCTGTCCCCACAGCAGAGCTGTTTCAGCCTCTGAGCATCTCTATGGCCTCCTCTGGCCCTGCTCCATCAGCTCCATGTGTCTGCTGTGCTGAGGGCTCCAGAACTGGCTGCAATACTCCAAGTGAGGTCTGAGCAGAGCAGAGCAGAGGGGCAGAATCACTTCTCTCCATCTGCTGGCCACACTACTCTTGATGCAGCCCAGGATGCCATTGGCCTTCTTGGCTGCCAGTGCACACTGCAAGCTCCTGTCCAGTTTCTCATCCACCAGCACCCCCAAGTTCTTCTCTGCAGAGCTGCTTTCCAGCTCCTCCTCCCCCAGCCTGTATTTATAGTGAGGGTTATTCCCACCCAGGTGCAGGGCTCTGCACTTAGTCTTGTTAAGCCTAATGAGGTTCACCTGGGTGAACTCTCCAGCCTATGCAGGCCCCTCTGGATGACATCCCCGCCCTCCAGCCTTTCATCCATCCACCTCCTCGGTCAGCTTTGAAAAGTTCCCCCAAGAAGGTTACTTGGGTTGTGAACACTTTTGTCTCTATATGATACAGTTGTGCAAGGATGGTGGAAACTTAGTATGAAAACATTCCCAGATCTTTCATTTCCCCAGAATCTGTATTTCACCATATTGCTGTGTTCTTCCCCTATCTAATTCTGAGGGCAAGAAAAAGAACTTTTGTAAGAACTATGTATTTATATGGGTAAGTGATTCTGATCCCACTCTAATTCTGCACTGCCTCACCCAGTCTGCGCACAGTCAGTATCGAAAAGATATGCAAAACCATTCTGCTCATTTGCATCTTTTGCCTTAAACAGAAAGCACTGGTTATGCACCAACATCAGGTGCAGAATCATTACACAGGACACAAGTTTCCCTCTCAAACAAAGCACTACAAAATACAAGTAAATGAGAATGGATGTGATTAGAAAAGTATTCTTCTTCCAGTCCCTATACAAAATCTAGACTGTCTTTTTTTTCACTCACAGTCCTTTAATGAGTAAGAATGGTCTGATTAATTATTTTGTTATCAGTTAATTTTTCCTCCTACTTGTGCAGAAGCTTAACTGGTTATGATCTTTGCAAAACTAACTTTTCACCACCAAAGTAAAGCAAATCAGGGAGAAGAGGGAAAATACTGCTATTTTAGTTAACACTGTGAGAGTTCAGAGGTTGCGATTCTGGCCTGTCTCTTCAGTTCACAGCTGCTGCTGCTCTTTGTCTGAAACACCCAATCCTCCCTCCTCAAACCCAGTAAGAGACTGCACTTACCGGCCTTAATGTGAACATCCTGACTTCTGATTTTCCCTGAAGGATTTTCAGCTGTGCAATAGTAAGTGTTATCATGGATTAAGTTATTAAAGCTTGAAGGAGGGAAGGGGAAAATTTGGAGAGTGCCATTGGGGTGGACGTGGCGGATCCCTGGGACATCGTAGATCTCCTCGCCCGTTGCTAGGTACCATCTGAGCGTCACAGGGGGGATCCCTGCTGCTGGACAGGGTACCAGGGTCCCTGTGGTGCTAGCAAACACTACCTCTTGCAAAGATGCATTGACAAAATATAGACTGGCGTGTAGATCTTCACTGAAAACTGCAAGACAAAAAGAAAAAAAAAAGAGAACTTGAAGACCTAAGAAATGTCAGCTATACACAAATCAGTTTGTTACTTGACATAAAATCAAATAAATCAAATGCAATGCCTAGGGAAGATAGTCAGAGTATTCGGATCCTAGTTCAAGTTCTAATAAAATGTTCCTCATTTTAGAAGCAAGGATCACCATATTAAACAGGATTAGTGGTTTACATCCAAAAGTAAAATGGGAAATCCTTTCTTTCAGAAACCAAACTGCAACAGATCTATCAGCTGTGCTTTTGCCGATGTAGTGTTCTTTGTAAGGCCAGCAAAAATCTGGCAATCTACTTCCATTAAATTCCTAGCAACTAAATTTCTGCCTGGACATTGACAGTTTCTGTTAGTATTTATACATTTATTTTTACAGTCTTTCACAGCCAAATGATTTATAAAGTAATAAAAAGAATGGAGCAAACAGTGAAAAGAAAATCCCCATAATTATTTTATAGTAATACTATGTACTTAATACAGACACAACTTAATAAATACATTATATCATTTGGTTGGCTGTTTCTATCAAAGACCTATAAACCTAGACACAAAAACACATGGCAATCTTGATTCTGCCATCCATGTGACTACAGACCCCCTTCAAACCTTAAACCCCAGATTCTCTAACTGACAGATTTTCTAAATCAAGTCTGGTAAGGAGTACATTTTTGAGGAGGTGACCACAGTTCATCAGGCCCAAGTGAACGTTGATGAGACATGTTTTGCCTCCATAACTAATAACTACAATTGCAAGGGTCCAAACCAAGAGGCACAGTCCTGCCCTCACAGCCTGCCCTGCAGGAACGGGGCTCTAGAACACCTCTAAGCTAGACCTGAAATGGCTTGCAGTTGAGTCTGACTACACCTGGCCTAGACAGTCAATTGTTCCTCTTGAATAAGGTTTATTTATGCCCTATATATTACTCAAACCACTGAATTTTATTACTGGAACCAGTAATGGTTGAGGGGACCAGGAGGAAGCCTGAACCTTAGCAGTGTTCAGTGAACACCCCAGTTGAAATGACAAGTGACTAACAGTCTGCACCTGCAAGTACTTTGGGGTAATGAGACAAAGACCTCTGCCCTTAACTGTGTGGTTAAAGGAGCACATAAACAATCTATCAGCTCACACACAGGACAAGAGAACCTTCTTAAATCTCTTCTTGAAGGTTAAACAGACACTATTTTCTTATATAGGAAGAGGGAGGGAATATTCTGCAAGTTTAGTCAAAATTCCTTAGACTCAGCTACTTGAAGCAATAAGGGAAACTGACAAAATATAATGAACAAGGAAATTTCTCCTGCTTTTCAGGGAGACAGCACTGCCACTTTGTGCCTAGAAAAATACTGAATAAGCCAACCAGATACAAAATTTCTTTTAGCACTTGAGAAATCTCCTGTCAAGTAAGCTGGTTTATGAGAAGCTGGTGAGGCTGCAAATCAATCACACTCAGAAACCAAAAATGAGACTGGGCGCTGTATGGCCAGTCTGGGTAGTGGCATCCAGACTGCACAGAAATGTATTTAGAGATCTAAGCTGGGCTTTGCATTTGCTATATCTGTTCCTATTGGCATGGCTAAGACTAGACTTGCTTTTTGGTTTGTACAGAGGTGACTTGTACTCTCCCAAGCATGTCACTCCTTCCTCCAGATCTGCAGGCTGCTGCAGCTCCTACACATACACATAGACATGCTGTGCACTTGAAGGCCTTTTCTCCTTTCCTCCAATACATCTCCACTTGTCAAATTAAAAAAAGGCCCTTATTTTAAGGAAGGCAAAACTGATCAGACACCTACAACCAATAACGCTGTTATCACTTCCCAATTATCAAGTAACAAGCTATGCAAAGTGACCCAGAGAAATGACTTCCGCTGCTGTGAAAAGCTGCAAGTGAGGAGGAATTACAATAATCTCTCTGTGATCGTGTCTCCCTCTAGGGGCTTCAGCTAATGACTAACACATCAGGTTGATAAATATTATACATTTTATTAGAGGGAGGGTAAAACAAACGCCCTTTCACAATTTTGGCTTTGCTTCTGACTCTAGACAGGATTTTCATACACCTCTCTAAATCAATAAAGATTGAATATTGCTCAGCATTTGAGGGCAGTGACAGTGAACACCACTTAGGGCCTAAGTTTCAGACTGGCAGGTTAAGTATCCTCAAGAACAGGGGCCAGGAAAAACAGCACTGAATGAGTAAAGAGCCTCTGACTGGATTCCAAAACAATTCTGAGGAAAAATACCCCAAAAGAATTAATAAAATAGAAAACAATGCTTAAAAAAAAAAAAGAAAAAAAAAGAAAGAATGTTACAATCACAAAACAGTTTTCATATGAAGACAAAATGAGATCAGTTTCACAAACTGATTTGAGATTACAAATGTAATTAACAAAGAGGTTGTTATATTCAACTACTACACTATTGAAAATAAGTACAAACATGTGGTGTGTGGTGGTGACCAGTCACTGATGAAGCCAGATGATAAACTGAACCCTGACTGCTCCCTGGCAGGCTGTCCGCCCAGACCTGGCCTCTGGGCCTAGCGGCAGAGAGGGCCCAGACAGTGGGGGGCAGATGGCAACCGGCCCCAGAGAGGGGGGGCGCAGATGGAAACTGGCCCCAGACAGAGGGGGGCAAATGGAAACTGGCCCCAGACAGAGGGGAGCAAAAGGAAACTGGCCCCAGACAGAGGGGAGCAAAAGGAAACTGGCCCCAGACAGAGGGGGGGGGGCAAATGGCAACTGGCCACACGGAGACGAGGGTCTGGGGGGAGCAGAGACCTTCCCTCGGCCCCAGCACCTCTGCCTCCTCAAGGGAGAGCCTAAGGAAACAAGAAGGGGTTTGTAATGCACCTGGGATGGAGAGCCTGAGGGAAGCCTGGGAGACGCCCATAAGTTATTTATGAATTCCATATCTAAAGAAAGACTCTGAGGAAATCAGGAGAGTCTTAATTTGCAAAATACAACATTCCAAAGCATGTCCTGTACAAAGAAATGGAGTTATTCACTAACTTCACTCTAGCAGGTGCCACTTTGAGGAGTCATTTCAGAGACTTGGCTTAACATATGGTGAAGTAAAAAGCATTTCTCAGATGCTTGACATTATGTCAAAGCAGTCTTGTAAATTATTACAATTGCTACTGCAATACAAAGCAATGGGGAAAAGGATTCAAAAGAAGAATATAGTCTACAGCAAGTACAGATGAGTCGGTTAGTTTTTGCACTGTTTTAATGTATATGATTGCATAATTGGCATCATTCAGAAAGCCAAAATTCTTTCCACAATACATAATATCCCAGTGCAGAACTTCTTCCCATGTAGTGTTTTGTCTAACGGTAGCCTGTATTTTAGGGCTAAATAGTATAAAATTACAACATGTCCAGCAAAAGGAACACCAAAAACATTATGCTTTTTCAAATTGCTACTCTGATTCAGTGTACCAGTGTTCAACCTTTTATTCCAAAGGGATATCCATCTGAATCCGTTTCAAAAGCAGAAACACTAATGAGGATAATTAAGTATGTAATTGTTTTTGCCTACAAAAATTATTACTACAGGAATTAAAAAAAGCAGCACACAGTGTTACATTATCATTCTCACAAAATTTTCCATTAAATCAAAGCAGGCTTCCACAATGAAAAGAAAAGGTCTCAGGTAAAGCCATGAAAAGAAGCAGAACTCATAAATGAGTTGCATCTCTGGAAGGGGGGAAGAATAGATTTTGGTGGAGTGCACAAATTGTGAGTGGCAAATGTAAGAGAAGTGAGCCTTTAATCAGCTAAAACCAGGAAAAATCTGTTTGTGATTAAAATGACTTTTAAATTTGTGTTCAGTAACAGATTGAATGGATGGGTGGATACTCATGTGGCATGGGCATCCCAGTTTGGGCTACAAGCCACCAGAGCGAGGTAGGGTAGTTGAAGTTCTTTGTCCTTATTTAAGTGAATGGAGGGAAACTGAAAACCAAGGTAAATACATGATTGACAACTTGGGGGCAAAATGATGCATCTTTGCTTCATGAAGCAAGCAGGAGTCATTGTATAATCTCAACTCCACTCATTTTTCTCATAAAGAGCATACTGTGAGAACACCAAAAGCAACCAGACAGAAGTGAGAGAAGAGCACTGGTTTTATTTTTTCCTCACAAAAAGGTTTTATGAGCAAGAGAAATAAAGATAACTGTGTCTCAGAGTTCTGAAAAACTGAATTAATCAATGTTTGAATCGCTTTTCTTTTGACTGAGTTAAAAAATCACTTTTTCCATAAACACAGGTATTACTTGCAAGGATTTATTGGCTGAAATCCAACAGCTTTTGCTAAGGGACTTGTCTACAAATAGTGCAGTTGACCTTATGCTTTTTTTATAGTGTGCTGCTGGCCACCTATAACAAAATTTTAAGACACATTTTCACAAATAAACAGCACCAAAGGCTAGCATACTTTTCACTGGATCTGTGCAGGAA
Organism: Ceyx melanurus; assembly: GCA_024611195.1. NCBI lineage: Eukaryota > Metazoa > Chordata > Aves > Coraciiformes > Alcedinidae > Ceyx > Ceyx melanurus. Next base: position 54,197 of record JANHGL010007050.1, read on the forward strand.
AGAATCAAAATTTTTTTTAAAAAATAATTTTGTGTGGAAGAAAGCAGATCAAAATTTTTATTAAATCTAATTGAGTGACAAGATGCTTCAGAAGATTATACAGGGTGTATTTTAAATCAGAACAGCCAACTCAACTACATTATGAGTCTCATAGTCTGGTCACTTTTATGTCATCATTACTGCATGTCACATGAATGCTATAATACACACAGCAAGCCAGAGCCTGTAAGATCTTTCAACTGGATGCACAGAACAGCCAGGACACCCTTCTGGGATGGCTTCTTATTCTCTGAATTTTTCACGTGAGTTATTTCCACAGGTGGTGGGTGAGTGAGCCCTACTGCCAGAGTTAGTCTCCCACCACACCAAGTAGGCCTTCCAAACACCAAGCTATAGGAAACTAAAGAAGGGAAAACGTCAGAAAACATCAAGAAATTTGTAAACACCCACCTCTCAGTTCTGTTATTCCACATAACAGTTGCTACCAAGTATCCTCAAAAGTGGCCAGAAAAACCTACATCACCCTATTCCTCCCCTGCCCTCAAAAAGTCTTCAGGACCTCTCAGTAGTAACAATTAACATTTCAGACAGATCATACATCTACAACCTAGGAGTAATCTTTATTGCCATAGCTAAAGCTGACTCTCAAAAGTTGCTGTAAATCCAAAGTGGGGTTCAACATGTACTGCAGAAAACTCCATCTCAAAACTATGATAAAAGGAAGGAAAAGGAAAACAGAAGGAAAGATCTGGATGGTGACCAGCTGTATCCCACTCCCCCTCCATGCTCAGCTACTTGGGGGGATAAGTATGTGCTCCTTGGATGGACTCAACATTGGAAGAAACTATATTGTCCCAAAAGAAAGACAAGAATGGAGATCTGGGGTTTTGTTTGAGCCTGCACAGCTTCAAACCAGACACCATCAGTGAGCTCATCCAGGAAATCCCAGCGTGAGAATTTGAAACATAGGCTTAGAGGCATCAGCATATGAAACACAAGGCTTTACTGTAAGAAGTCACACAGAAACATTACTAAATACATTGGTGTTAAAATAAAATGCACAAAGAATTAGGTCAAAGCTCTGGTCCTACAGTATTTCCAATGCAGACATCATTTTGCTCATTTGTTAATCCCTGCTAACGGAAAATGTTAGATTCTGCCCACCAGGACCAGGAAGATGAGTATGAGGATAAAGCAGAGCAAACTCTACAGTGCTAGTAAAAGACTAGTAGTGCTGAATTCTGATATATTTCCTAATTAGAAAATATTGAACAAAACCTGTAGCCTTAATGGTCCAAAATCACCACCATAACCACCAGCACAAACAGGACAAAATGTAGTATTATTGTAGTGCATCATTTGCGTCACACATCATATAATGTTGTGGTGTAAAGAGCATTTCCTTCCAGGAAGCATGGATTTACTGATCCCCACCTCCCCTCTGCTATTCTTTCATCTCAAGCTCAGTCACAAGTGATTTAACCAATAAAGGGTCCTTATTCTGCAGATATAGAGCAAGTTAGGGCACCTGAATACACACGAATAGAAACAATTTCCCAGGTTAAAGGCAAGACTATACATGCTCTTGCAACTTACTAAAGGGAAAAAAATCCTTGGGCTTTAGAAGCAGATCTGTGGAGCAAACCCCTGCCTGAATTATCAACTTCTTCAAGAGTACAGCCACCTGGCATTCGGAGTTCTTGGTCTGCTGTGTGTTTTCAAACCACTGTAAAACACACAACACATCTTAAGCATTTTGCTGCACTAATGTTACTTCGCAGCTGTGCTAGATTTTTTTCACCCAGGGGGACAAGTTCTCAGTTTGACTGTATTCTTTCTGACAGTCTGCCTGTCATATTAGACAGTGCTGTCTTGGGCTGAGTCACATTAACAGCCCGCCTGCAGAACAAAAGCAGCCCTTCCCCATGCACCATGGATAGCACCAGCAGAGGAAGATGAAGTGAGAAGAGCACAGCTGCTTGTCTTGCTCAAGGGATGGCTCTCAAGTAATGCAGAGTTGAAAAGTCAGGAAGGAAAAAGAGAGGCAAAACCCACAAAAACCACATAACAATTAATTCTGGCTAGCACAAAAAGCCAGTACAAATAGATCTAAAGCAGACAGTCTTACTCCTGCAAAGGAACTGAAGCTGTACATAATGCTATTTTATGTGACAAAACTGCTGAAAGGTTCCTGAGGTGGTTTGGCCCTAGTAAGCATCAAAATAAAACCAGTAACCAGTAATTATGTAGGCACTAAGTAGTTCAAATACTACAACACAACAAACTATAATAAGAAAAGAAACTTCATTAGCATTTGGTTATTGCTCACATTATTTCTAAACTGCTTCTTTGATCACCATGATGTACTAATTTTGTTCAGAAAGCACAATGTACTGGCTTTCATGGCTACTGCTATAGAAAATTAGAGCTACAACAAATTACTGCAATCTTAATGACAAAAAACAAGAAAACCAAACCTAGGTATTCAGTGTTTGGAATATAGTGAATATCAATTTAGAATGCATTAAAATCAATTATGTTTCCTCTCTCTCTTCTAGCTTATCATCAATCTACACAAGAATCTCTCTTACCCTATGGTATCTTTCTTTCGTACTATTTGATATGACACGTTGATGAACTCTCAAATACTTCCTTTGATCCTTTATCAGGTTCACCTGATCTTTGACATACAAGATTAGCTACTTCTCAAAAAAAATCTGTTTTGGTCTGTTTCATCAGGTACAGGCATTTTAATAAAGTTTTGTTTTCTTGCACGTTGGGACACAACACACGTTGTAAAGGATGTTTCTGATACCTTTATCCTGCTTAACCACATCCAGGTAGATTGCACAGGAAAGAACATAATCTAATACCTGGCTCTTTTAGAATTAAATTATTTATTTTTTTTTAATTAATTCTCTACCATCAGTTCCTTAAGGATTGAGTTGGTTTGTCCCACATGTGCATTTTTTAATTCTTAGGTTATTTGGAAATGTTCCTATCAACATTTCTCCAAGACTGAAGGATCAAACATGGATATTCTTCAAGATTTCAGACCTGGGAGACAAGTTCTCATCAATCGTGTGTTCTTTCACACTTCAAAACGAAAAGATAGGGAGAGCTGAAAACCATTTATTTCTTTGTCCTGTTTTGGTTTGTATCACACCCCAGCTTACCTTTACTTTGCCTTCCATAAATTTTACTCCTTACTTTCAACTTCATTTTATTTTTCCCAGTTCAGTTACTGCAGCTGTGCAGACAATACAGAAACCTACAAGAAAAAGCTAAATAGGAAGGTCCTACTGTTCAGCCTTTTATTAAACCAGTCTACTTGAAGCAATTCTTTCCCTATTTGTCTCCTGTGTTGCTGGCACTTACAATATTAAAGTTGCACATCCCAACTCCTATGTCAAACCAAGGAGTAAGCACCTTCCCTGGAAGCTCCAAGCCACAGCACACACCTTTCACCTATCAGCTTCATGGACTGCCTTCAAATTGATGCAGCCAAGATAACCCTAAAAAGCTGAAAAGACACATTTTTCATGCATCAGTCACACTGAATCATAATATTTAACACTTAATAAAATGACTGTACATGGCAAAATAGCTTCTTACACACATACACACACCGACACACACACTCTCTTGTTCTTAATCAGTGCTAATTAAGTATCTGCATCATATAAATTGACAGTAATGTAGATTCCAAAGCAGAGTTTAAAGTGTAAATAATGATGAGATAAAAGCAATCTTTTGAGCAAAATCAAAGAATCAAGTAGTCATTATGTGTAATCACTATCACAAGTTAATGACATCTTGTGCTAGAACAGGAACAGGAATTAAAGTGTCTGATACTATTTTATTTGTTTGGGTTTTTTTCTAGTTTTTTTTTTTAACCATTTTTTCTTTTTCTTTTTTTTTTTTTTTTAACCATATTCTTCCCAGCTGGTTAACAAAACATCAGCTGTCTACCTTCAGCAAGTCAGTCCAGTTGAGTCCAAGGCATAGATTAATACCACAGGTATCCCCAAGGCCTATCTGAATGACATATTGTGAGTTAGTTACCTCCATTTTGAGGCTCAATCCAGAAATTTTACCTTTTCTGCATATCTTGAAATGGGCAGGGGGGTGGGGAGGTGTAAAATTAGAGTATCTTTTTCTCCCCCAAAAGCCATGTTTCTTGAAACAGAGATCTTCATTCCACAGTTCTGGGAAACACAATGTGAATGGTGGGAAGGGATCTGGTATCACAGATTTTCCTTACGTGAACTGAAAACAGACAAGATGAGCCGATTGGTAGATTAAAAAATGAAGAAATAATAATATTCTCCCTTAGTGACAGAGTTGTTAAAGAAAGAGTAAAAAAATCCCAAACAACAACAAAAACCCCCAAACCAAACACAGACAAAAACCAACCAAACAAAAAAAACCTCAAAACCAAAACAAAAGCAAACAGAAATAAAAACATTTGTATCTACCTATAGGGAAGAAACAAACAGAATGCCAAAAAAAACAGTAAATGTTTTTTTAAAAAACGCTGAAGTTCACCTGGTTAAAGGCAGAAAGCAACAGCTCTTTTTGTGTTTCTAATGCATTAGGTGCATTTTCCAGTGGCTCATCTTCTAGCAGTATGCTTTATGTGAACTGTTCTTCAAGTGACTCCACTTAAAAAATAAAGTCTGGAACTGACCTTGTAAGAAGTCTTCCCTTAGAAATGCATAGATATAAATGAACTTTAAAAGGCAGTCTTACAGGGGAGAAAAATGAACCTAGTTTCCAAGCTGCAGCTTCTATGTGCAGGTGTCGGGTGACGGCGTTGCTTGCAAACGAGAACTGTAACATGGAATAAATTGATTTCCATTTTAGTTAAGGAAACCTAAACTAAAAGTCCTAATAGGTTCCTTATCCCACTGCCACAAACAGACTTTATTGGATAAATACTTCACTGGAAGTGCACTTCTCAACCAAATCAGTCATTCCAGATTCATGTGCAGAGCTGCTGTAAATTTAACAAGAGGACAGTAAATGCTCCTTTCCGCCTAAGACCTGCATCTTGTTTTCACACAGGATCACTCAAAGAGCTGCCTGCAGCAGTACCCGTGCCAAACTTCTCCACAATCCGAAGGTCTCATTTCCAGAGATCCACACCAGCAATGCATTGTAGCAAGAAAGTTTGCAGAGAAACACAGAGTTTTTCTGCTGCTGGCCACAGCATGTGCAGAAGGGAGAGGAGCATCTGCCTGTGCCTCGCAGCACGGCCGCTGGTGGGACCACGACCAGCCCAAAGGGTGCCAGTGCAGCAGCTGGGGGGATGGAGACCACTGCGGCCTCTCCACACCCTCCCCATCAACCACTACATCCATCCTCCTCTCAAATGTCATCAGCCCAATTGAGAAAAAGAATTAGTTTCACTCTAGTTACCGCTAATTACAGAGTGTATAATCTGCCAAATGATGTACACGGTTATGTTGGCTATGGCCTGCTGCCTCCCCTGCTATCACAGGCATCCTCACTCTGAGGCAGGCAGCGAATGGTTTACCAGTGACAGCTGGCAAACCAGCCTCTGGGAATAAAACATTTTAGCACTTCATAAATTTCTAACAAGGTTTCAAATTGCTTCAGTTTCCCTCCTCTCAGCTCTGTCAGCCTAGCAAAGGAGATAGGGGAAGGAGGTGAACGCTAATTAAATCTGCATCAGAAAAGTACAACTAGTAAGATAGTTCATTATTTTTAATAAGTACCAATTAGACCACAACTCCAAGCAAAGTTGGATTCTTCCTGCAATCCACTGGCATCATGGGAAAACCAAAATATATTCTTCTGCCTCAAATTTTCAACATAGGAACAAGAAATTGCTTTAAAGTGTGACTGCATGACACATTTAAACTTAATGGAAGGTGACACATAACACACTAAAACTGGAAAGGAACATGTAACATAGCTGCGTTACCGTTAAGGTTTCATATCCCTATTCAGATAGCAAACCGTTTCAAAATTCCTCCATGAAACTGCCATCAGGATAAAAAGCTGTATTATCATCATCATTATTGATTGGACAGCATATTACATTACACTGAATCTGACATCCTGTCCATAGGAATATAGCTAGAGTAAAAATAATAGGATGCAAAGGGCTATTGATCATATTTATAGCACGCACTACCTCACACGTGTAAAGCAAGAAACTCTCTTTTCAGTATGAATATTAAGAAAAAACAAAACCCCCCACAAAAACAAACAAACAAACCACAACAAACAAAGCAGATGAACTGATTTAGAGGCCAACTGTAACAGAAAAAGATATTTATGAAATTGACAGTACAGAAAAATTATAAAAGGTAAAAATTTTACATGAAAAATAGGATTATGGAAAGCAGTAATTAGAAATACGGGAAAAACACAATAAGTGCGTTTCATAGGAAAAGCACCACAGTAGAGTAATAGTGCCACATTGTTAGAGCTGGAATTGTCTTTTGGTCAAAACTGACCCTTGGTACATGTGTCCCCATTTTACTAGCACTGGAAACAAAAAGCGAGTATCTGTGAACACAATGATTCATTTTCATTATATTTAACTCTGCAAAGAATGAAAAAAAGAGCAGAAGAGACAAAAAGGTTCCAAATCTGGGCTGTGTCACACATAAGTCATCCAGTACACTGCAAAATCCTGCAGGAAGGAACTGAAGACACAAAAAACACCAAACGAAACCCATCAACAATACCCAAATACAGAATGAGCACACAGCAGAGCAGATGCCTTTATTTTGCAAGAAGAATTTGTCATCAGGACCAACATTTGCTGTGTCCTCTTCTCAGCAGAACCTCTCAACATAGATGTCTTTTCCAGAAAAAAAAAAAAAAAAAAAGCCTGAAAATGTTAAGTTTTGAAGAGAAGTTGACTATCAGCAGAGCAGGCATGTTGTCAGGTATTTGGACATTTTCATCAGAAGAGGCTGAGGCACTGAATACTTTCTTTTCTTGTCTTTACTAGACCAAATACCAAAGACCAGTCTTTGGAATTCCAAGCCTCAGAGGCCAGGAGGAAAGGCTGGAGCAAGACATACTCCTGGTGGAAAAGGATCAGGTGTGGGAATGCACCAGACATACATACACAGCTGGGCCTGAGGCAGCTCATGGGCCTCACACTGAGGCCACATTCATCACATCTAAGAGGTCACAGCGACTGGGACACGTGACAGCTAGAGGAAAGAAGATGTGACTCCTCAAGACAAGCGAGGAGGACACAGGGAGCTACAGGCCAATTAGCCTTGTGTCTCTCCCTGGTAAACTGGTGAGGCAGCTAATGATGAAAACCATTTCCAGACACAGAGGACAAGAAGGTCTCGGGAAGAGTCTGCATCGATTTACCAATGGCAAGTCATGCATGAGCAATCTGATATCCTGCAGTGAAATGGCTGGGCTGGTAGAGCAGAGCCTTTCAGCACTCTTCCCACAAGATTCTCCCAGAGAGGCTGGTGAAGTGTAAACTGGATGGACACGGCGAGGCGGACTGAAAATGCTGAGTGACTGCACAGAGTGGTCATCAGTGGCACAGTGCTTAGCTGGAGGTCAGCACTAGCAGTGCAGCACGAGGGTCTGCACTGGGTGCTTCAGCAGTGACCTGGATGATGGGGCAGACCACACCCTCTGCAAGATCATGCTGTCATCCAGAGGGAACTGGACAGGAATTTCACAAGGGGAATGCAAAGTCCTGCACCAGACACTCCCTCACCTCTGTGCTACAGGTTAACACACCTTGCTTGCTTTACATAGAGACCAGTTTCTTCGAGAGCCTTTTTTAATGTCAAAATCCAGATACAGTCTTTCCCTGGGTGCCTTGCCTTTCATATTCCCTGCCCCCACAGAATAAATAAATAAATTTGTATTTAATACATAAGGTTGGATTCCATCTGGTTTTTATTGCTTATAACAACCTTTTAATTCCTTGACCTTTCCTTAACCCAGATTTTCCAGATCCCAAATCTAATTTCTTACAAACCATTATCTCAGAAAAATCAGAGTCCATTCCATCAAAAATACTAACAGATCTTGCTGTTAGCTGTTAAAACACAACAAATTTTTTGTCAGTGTGCAGATTCATGCAACAAGCTAATTTTTTCAGGGACAAAGTTTTACCAACCTATTAAAAAATAAACCACACACAAAATATGGCACCAAAAAAACCCACCCCTTTTTTAAAAAAAAAAAATAAATATTGTTTACTAAATGGAATGCAAGGGGTTTCATCTCATACTAGCATCTAATACACCTAGTATCAGAATAAGCATGCCAGGGAGTATATTTTCATCAGGCTGAATCCATTCATGGGCAGCATCCTTCTAAGGGACACATTTTCCTCATCACTTTTAAACCTACCAAGCTTTGACTAAAGGATAGAGAAAAAGAATGTTTAAGCCCAGGTGAACCATCTGTATGCTCCCTAAATCTACATACCTAAGGCTTTCATGATGTCATCAAATATTAATAAATGCTTTTAGGTTATTCCACTTGCAGAGACAACTATTTAGAAGTATAAAACTACTAAAAGGTGTTCATTTTTAAAGCTTTTATTCCAATTCTTTTATTCCACATGAGTTCTTTCCACTGGGAGGGACTCAGAATTGACATACTACATGCCTCTCTGAAGTGAAAAACTGGACAGCCTTAAGAATATATGGTTTATTAGCACATTCAAACTCCATGGGCAACTCCAGCAAAGTGCAAGCCATGGATGAACACAGCAGATGCACAGCGACAGAAATCTGATTACTGAGAAGGACGTGTACATAGCTGAACCAGACTCTCACACATCATCAGAAACAGTCACATGGACAAAAGCAGCATCTCCCAATGCTTCAGCTTACATACAGATGTCACAGGAGTTGTCAGATACCCTACTGTGACTTACTAAACGTGATGCCATCATGCTACTGCATTTTGAGGTGACGTGAGCGTTACATGATGGAATCTTAAGTGCATGTTATGACTAACATCTTCGTGGAGAGTTGGAAGAATACCTATCATTTACAATGCCCAAGTTTCACTAATGTCTGAATAACAGAATTAACATCAAGATTTATCTTCAGTTTAGTGCAGGATTGAGACAAAAACTGAAGCTACAAAGCACCAGAAAATAATATAAACCAGTGACTTATCTCAAAAGAATATTTTAAAAGTAATATTAAGTAGAAATATTTTTTTTCCACAACATTAATGTTGAGTGTTAGCAATATTTTAGGATACTGTATTTTACTCTGATGAACACATACATTAAGGATGGATTTAAAGGAGTTATTAACATAACGTTTATTGGGGTTTTTTTTAAACTGAAGTAGAAACACAGGAAAATGGAAGAGGATGAGAGGCATGTTTCCAAGGTGCAAACTGATCTTAGTAAGTCAGCTTTTGAGCAATAATTTTATGACAATTTTAAGACACAATTTTTTTTTGTCTTCAAGATTTCCACTGACTCCTGCAGCATCCATGCCTTTTTGTAGGAGGCAAGCAGAGGGCAGATCAAGGCTGCTGCAGGTGCTCAGTGTACAGTAAACGCTCCTATCAGGGACAAAGCAGGAGAGGGCTGAAGGGGAACTACACAGATGTAAAACTGGGAATATTTTAGGGTAAAAATCAACCACTACCTTAACACGCACTGATGAACTGCTTACGTGATTAAAATGTCAGACAATACAGGCAAATTTTCCACCCTATTTCCTGAGGTTATATATTCATTCCTGCATTAAAAAGGTAAGCCCCAGTGCCAGAATAAGCATTGGATTCCTTAGAAGTGCACTGACACATACCTTTCTAAACCAAAATAGTGTATTTACATACTACTAAATAAGATGAGCCCTTACATTTTGAAACAGCTGTTGAAAAAACTGATTTTGTTAAAAACACAAGAAAGCTGATTCTTTTAAAAGGTGTCATTAAAAGAAAGCAGAGCGTGTTTTGCCAAAAAAAAATTTCATGTGTATTTTAGTACCATCTTTAACAAAATTAAATTGTGTCAAAAGGTGCCAGAAAAATCCCATACAGAACTACAATAAAATGCTTAATGACTGATTTTTTACTCTATAATACTCTTTGGAAGAAAATTAATCTAATTTTGATCAATTATGTTTATATTTTATTTTTTATACACACAAGTCAATGGAGATACAAATACTGTACTTCTCCAAGCATAATTATAGAAGAGGTGCACAATGAAGAAGTAGGAGAGATGTTGAAGTATAATAATGGTAGAAGAACAAAGCTGGCTATGAAAATATTTGGTGTGGAAATTAGAAGACTGTTTTAAAGACAACATAAAGCAAGTTATCTCCATACAACTAAGAGCAACAAACAACCTAACGAGTAAATTCAAGAGGAAGATTACATGATGATGATACAATTGCCTGCAGTCACAGTGGTCTGGAGCTGAAAAAAACAGAAATTATCTCCAGTTTCACGTTCTCACAAATAACTTACAAGAATATGAGACCAAAGTCTCAAGTGCAGGAAACACTTTGACTGTGGGGACACAGTCAATACTACTCTGTGTACCAAGTAAGCTCAATTCAGACAAACATTTCCCCTTCCCAAGATCCTAACCATGAGTATGCTGACAAATCTGTCTGATAGAAAACACAGGAAATGAACAAAGGAAACAGGCAATAAATGCATTTCATCTCCAATATCCCAAAAGGTTAATGTGGTCTGGCCCCTGCTGTACTTCTTTATGAATATGCAATAGCATGCCATCAATAGATAACAATCTCCTAGGCTGCAGTTAGAACTCACACAACTACTTGTTGGAAATCTACCTGATGTGTAACAGCCTCACATCTAAGCTCTGAATAAAAATTACTCAATAAGCATTAGGATCTCTGTTCACTGCCTGTGGAAGACACCCAAGCCAGAACAGCAAAAATAACCTAAGTGTTTCTGATCCTGCAGGTCTGAGGTCAAGCACAGAAAGACTAACACTCCAGTGTTAGGTAGCAATTAGCACATGAGCATCTATTCTGCAATGGAGCTTACAGTAGAAAACGTGGCTACAATTCAGAGTTTTTCCTCCCATGCAGTAATGCTGTCTGACTTTCTGTCTGCAGTACCCTCCTTCCTTTAGTCCAGCAGCTCCTAGGGTTGCAGCTACTATGGACAAAATTCACCTTCACCCCTCAGAGAAAAGTCCAGTTGAATACAATTTCACCATATTACATTTTAACCATATAACCATACAGAACATGGTTTGGAAAAACAAAACCAAAACTAAACAAAACACACAAAAAAAACCCCAACCACAAACACACACCACACACATGGGATGGAAGTTACAGCAGTGATTAGAAGCTTGACTATGGAGTTTAACAAAGGTCCAGTATCATCAGGCATTCAAGGTTTTCTTTATAAAAATATTTTTCTCCTTAACAACAAGATTTCAACATACAGCTACAAATCATACATTATACCACATTTAAAAATATTCCTTTTGGCAGTCTCATCTTATTTGACAAGGCTACTTGACTAGATTTGCAGGACTTATGAGCATTTGTTTATGCAAACCACCAGCTGAAGCTCATTTCCAAATAGAGCTAATCAGAAATTATTACTGAAACCAAGAGTGAAGAGGCCAGCTCTGTAACTCTGGTGCTCACTAGGGTTGCAAACAAATGCATAACGAGCAGTTCAACTACATGATTTCATATACTATACATCTTATTCTCCAAGGAAGATTTCTTTCTCCTTTATTATTCTACATTAGAAAAATAAATCACAGAATCACAGAATCAATATGGTTGGAAAGGACCTCCAGGGTCATCAAGTCCAACCTTTGTCCTAGCATTAAAAATCAACCCAAACCAAAAACTGCCAAACAAACCAACCTTCCCATCATGCAGTTGGAAGAAGCATTGTATGGGAACTACTCCTCAGCCACATTATCACATAACAAAACCAGCATCGCAGTGCAACACGTTGGTACGTGGGCCCTTGAACAGATATCCTGAGTGGCACTATCTCTCAGGAGATGTTTTTGCAGTTTTTCATACACTATCTGGTAAGAGGGGCTAGCTAATGATTGTCAGAGGACATTAAAGCAGCTGTTGAACTAGATAAATGTACAGGGTAACTTGCCAAAGTGCTCTTTACCCCCCCGTCCAGGTCATTGATGAATATATTGAATAACACTGGACCCAGCACTGACCCTTGGCGGACTCCACTAGTCACAGGCCTCCAGCCAGACTCTGCTCCACTCACCACAACTCTCTGAGCTCTGTTCTTCAGCCAGTTCCCAATCCACCTCACTGCACAATCACCCAATCCACACTTCTTAAGCTTGGCTGTGAGGATCCCAT
>JANHGL010007050.1:67431-87539 GCA_024611195.1 Ceyx melanurus
TACAGAATCCATGTTGACTACTTGTGATAAGCCTCCTTTCCTCCAGATGCTTAGAGATGGCAGCAAGGACAAGCTGTCCCATCACCTTTCCAGGGATGGAGATGAGGCTGACGGACCTGTAGTACCCGGGTCCTCCTTTTTGCCTTTTTATTCTTTGGAGATTTCAATTCAATTTGTGATTGTGACACCAAAATTCCAAGAGTCTAACTCCCATTGTAGCTTCATGACTATTTAATAACCTCTACAGTGTATTAAGAGATGCAGCTGACCTTAGCAAGGTGGAGGGGAGAGCAGAAAGTGAGAAGGATAGATGAAGAAAGAATTCAGCTACCTGCAGTCATCATCTAATGCTCTGTGAGACACCCACACAGAGCTGGCAGTTAGCTACAGGACCTGAAGGAGGACACATACCTTCCAGGACAGCTGCTGAAGGTGGGAAATGCCACAAATGGGCACTAACAGTCTGGGTTTAGAAATCGTATCCCCAGGCTGAGGTCTACTTCAGGATGGGCTGAGGAGCTCTCTGGTCTACACTGTCTACAACAGTTGCCTTTCCACAGACTATAATCAATCAGAGTTTGTGTCGACTACCAAGTGGACAGTCACGTACAGACGGATGCCTAAATGTCTTTAAAAAGATTTTGATCTCATATTGCCTATCATTCCTTCCTTACTGCAGGTTTCATTTAATCAAACCACCGTAATAGCAGATGGTACACAGAACCTGTTACCTCACTTTTTAAATATGTGGTGTTAAATAAAAAGACAGATATTAAAATGGTCAAACATCTTCTTGTCACCCTATAAAAAACATCAAGAAAGATGTCCACCCCTCTGGAAAGCAACAGAAAAACCACTGCCTCTATCTGTTGCTAAAATTTCACCTACAGTACACACCTGTATGCTCATCATTGGCTGCCCGTAAGACAGCTGTATAAATAACTTTGTCTTGGTTTCCTGGGTACACACGCCTTTGTTCAGTAATGGTCAGCAGATGCTGCTCTAACTCCATATTGCTAATTTTGTGGTCTCTTGGCATTATTCCAATCAAGTTCTAATAACAATCTTTGTTTCACACCACATTCAATATATCTCACTTGCAAGTGTCCACAGATGTAAGCATATAGGTATTTTGCATATGCTGCAGTGATCATTCCCAGTGAACAGGAAAATTGCATAGAGGAAACTGAAAACAAAACAGAAGACTATTTACTGAAAGGAAAAGCAGTAATTTGAAGCAATTAGGCCATATTTTGTGCTTGAGAAGAGAGTCATCAGCAAACAGATACTACACATACCTCTTTAAACTTGAGGAAAATAAATATAAAGGCATAAAGGCCTAGATCTATGGAGGAATAAATATAGCCCTAACTATATCAACCATGAAATTACTAAAAGCCAGACATAGGAGGGAAGAAAAAAAAAGTTTAAAAATTATGCCATCATCATGAATTATTTTTATATTTATAAACACACACCTTTTCCAAGGTTCAAGATCTTCCAGTAGAGCCAAGTGAGCTCAGGTACAACACTTGGGTATTAAGAGTCGTAGTCAAGGTGGCATCAGTGAGTATGGGGGAAATGCATCTGCTTCTCTGCTCTCAGTCTGCCCAGTTCCCACTGCATTCATCATGACCAAAGTCCAGCATGGATAGTTCCACAAGGTCAAAAATAAATGAAAAAACTCTCATCAGTAATACCAAGGAGCCAGTTAGGGCCAGAGGAGAGGAATGAATCATCTTTTGTTACACTTGAGGAAATGGGATATTATAATTTATGGGGAAAACTGCATCTATTTCATGAATATAACATGAATGCTAAGAGAACCAAGACATTTTTGACAAAATGGACATTGCACACAAAATACTTACTCATAAATTAAAAATACATTATTAGCCTATCAAAGAAAACTTTTCTTGTTTCTCTCTCAGCAATCATGTTTGGTTCTTTTCCTTTTTTTTAATCACTCAAGTTGTAAAATAAAATCTCACTTTTTTTGGAAGGAAATCATAAAGGACTTCACATCCATCTTGAACCATCATGCCTCTCTGCATTTCAGATTGAGTTGAAATTTCTAATTGAAATGATTTTTTCATGACTTAAACTATAAAGGAGAAATAAGCGATACATCTAAATTATTTATTCTTCCTATTTATAATTAATTAGGTTTTTCTCTGTGCACAGTCAGGCTATACTAGAGTGTTTGATTTTTCAAAACTTCTCTATCACCAGCCCACAATGGATGACTGCTTTTCTCATGTCACTCGTTTTAGTTTGCTCTAGAGATTTAGACAACTCCCATTCATGCCTCGGTCAGATTTAATGCATTAACCCTCTCAGGTCACCAAAATCAGCTAGAACCTTTTTAGGGAGAGACATTAGGCAGAGCCATGTGGCAAACTACATTTTCTCTCAAGATGTCTAGTAAGAGTGCAGCAAAGGCTGGATTTCTCCTGTGTAAATCCCTAAGCTCAGAATAGGGGTTTTTCAAGGACGTGGCAAACACTGCAGAACTGGTAAGATCACAGCATGCAGCAGCATCCTAGTTTTCATCTGTTTAAGATTTCCTAACACTTATAATACCATGCTTACATTTTACCATTCACCTTAAAACCAGTAAGAGTTTCACGTGAAGAATAACAGAAAGGTGTATTAAAATCTGCTCCCCTGAATTTCAAGGCAGCTTATATGCAGGGAAACAGGATTTTCTGATAAACATTAAGAAGGATAACAAAGATAGCTATGCCTTACAGAAGCTAGACAAGTGTAAATCTCAAGAAATATTAAGTTTTACAAAAGAACACGAGGAGCTCCACCTTCAGCAAAGGGAGGAGAACAGGAAGAGACAGAAGAGTGCAGAACTGTCATTGCTCACTGGGCAGGCACCTGCTGTTTCCCTCTGTGCCCCAGGAGGTGAGCCATGCATGCTGCTGCTCTGGGGAGGACCAGTTGCACAGGCCTGATGCAAACGAACACATGGGTGTGATGGAAGACACAGTGCTCGGTGGTGAGCACACACTAGTGTTAGGCTGGCACACTTGTGTTAGGCTGGCACACTGGCCGTGTGCCCTGGCCAGCGATCAGAGCTGAGGTGCACACAGCACTCGGTGGTGAGCACACACTAGTGTTTGTTAGGCTGGCACACTAGTGTTTGTTAGGCTGGCACACTAGTGTTTGTTAGGCTGGCACACTAGTGTTAAGCTGGCACACTGGCCAGGTGCCCCTGGCCAGCGATTGCAGCTGAGGTGCACAGAAGGACAGAAGTGCTGATGCAAAGAAGGGCAGAGGGGAACTCTGTTGATCCTACATCTTCTGAGCAGAAGGGAAAGCAACGCCATCAGCACACACTTTCATCTCTGCCTCCAGGCAGGTGCAGGCAGGTAGCCCAGAGTAGCTGGCAGGTGTCCCTTTCAGACAAAAAAACCCCAAACCAAACCAAACCAAACCCCAAAAAATCTAACCAAACAAAACCACTATTACGCTAAGCTGCTATATTGAACTGTTTATTTCTAATGTGAAAGTTGTCTAGAATTGCATGCAATTCAGCCCACTGGGGGGTCTGTTTCACCTTTTGATGTAATCTGTTTGATGTTTCCCTCATCATATCAGAAATTTTTTTCAGAACAGACAAACTCCTATGAATCTCCCACCAAAAAAAGGGCTTATTATGATTGCTGCTTTATGTAGGTCAAGAATAGTTTTACAGACACTCATGGAAATAAGGTTTGAAATAAACAGCCCATAGGGATTTCCATGCCCTCAGGTACTACAATGTTTTAATTTGGTTGGTTAAACAAACCCTACCTTTCCAAAAACAATTTTTGTTTTTCTTTGTCAGAAGCACAAACTTTCTTGTTCCATGGCCTAAGGGCTTCCTTCATTTGTTTGTTTAGTTAAAAAGCTGTGGGTTTGGCAGTCTGCCTGGTGATAGTGTATAGTGCTGGAGGGATTTCAAGTGCTCTCCTGTAATTTTCAGGTATTTTTTTTGTCACAGATTTAGGGTTTGATTCTGAAGCCCTTGTTCTACCAGCAGCTGCAGGAAGCACCCTGAAACATTGAAGAGCATCCCTTGTTGGGGGAGAAAACTTATCCTTCCCTCTCTCACAGTGCCTTCCCAGCAAGCAGGCCTACATAGTGAATTAAGGGTTTGTACTGACCAGTACATAATATACATAATCCTGTTGATTACAAGGGAACAAGTCAAGGACATAGGTCACATGTTTGTGAAGCATAAAAAAATATTAAAAAAAAAAAAGGAAATAAAAGCTGATGAGCAGCATAAAAAGAAAGAAAAAGAAGCAACTGTCTTGTGATATTGTTACCTGACTTCCATTTATACCACATATTTCTCAGCTTTTAAAAGACACTTTCAAACAAAAGTGGACTAAAATAACACTGTTAAACTAAATAGTCATAAAGACTTTGAGATGCCCTGTACAACACCTTTCGGTGTCCAAATGTTTTGAGTCATCTTTGAAACACAGAAAGCATCTGATCAAAATACACATTAACTGTTGGGGCAAGATAAGTAGAGTCCAATGCCAACGCTAGCCCAGTGTATTACTGTTGTAATACTGCAGAATTTTATGAGTAATAATAAAACAGATAATAGCAGTAATAAATAGAGTGGTGAAAATCATCCCAGAGAGAAGAATTTACATCTCACTTATGAGAATTATTTAATCTAGAGATAAAACTTTTTTAAAGACTTGATGATGTGGAACTGAGTCACTATGTCTGAACAGTGACCTCAGACTGTTACAGAGACAAATCTCCCATGCTAAAAAATAAAAGATAATTTTGAGTAAGGGCAGTGGTAGAAGTCAACATCCTTTTTGTAAGATAAGAAAGTCTTAACAACATCATTAACTGTCTTGTTTCTAGAACAAAATGTGCAGAACAGAGTGCAGTATCATTACAGAGCAAAAGCACCTGTAGAAAAGGACAGCTTCCTCGTGTCTGAACACCTTCACTGAAGTTTAAAGGAAAAAGCATTTTTATTTGTTAGTTGTTTGTTTTTTTGTTTGTGTTAATTGGATCATACAGCTGACCTGCAGTCCAAATAGATACAGATGGGACCACAGTTGGCAGTTTTTAAGTCTTTAACTGATTTTTTTAAGTGCTGAAAAAAAGGGAGATCCTTCAAAGTAGCTCAAATTCTAAAATTATAAGGAAAAGGAAAGGAAAACATCAGGGGAAAACAGGACGGAAATCCCCTCCAAAACAGAAGTCAGTATTTCTTACATTCAAAATATCACAACACTCCAAATTAGTCTTTTTACCTTGTTTCTGCTTAAAAGCTTATAGGTCCATTGCTTTGAAGTCCAACAACAACATTTAAAGTTAATCAGTGATGCTTCCTTTGGAGAGAAGAATATAAAAATTTATGAATGGGAGAATCCTTATTCCATGCTGTAAACATTCAAAGTCACAGCCTGCTGCTCATTTCTTAATGACGTAAAAACCTATTTAACATTTATGCTCAGTATGCCATTTTCATCCAAATAAAACTTTTAGGAAGTGTTTTTAAAATGGACAGAGAGTTCTCAGGAATTAACAACTGGAGGCTTCATTTTGTACACTCCAAAGAAAAAAAATTCTAACTAGAAATTAAAGTGCCAGAAATCGTCAAAATTTTCTCTCTCAGGGAAAAAAATAAAATAGGGCAGGTTATATAAAATTATTTGCTTAATCAAAAAGAATTAGACAGAGCCATTCTTCCATCCTCACTTCTAATCCCAGTCACATACTTCCATTTCATACTCAGTATAGGCAGATTCTGAAACAGTTCTTTGTCATAATCAAGTAACAAGAATTAAGTGGGGTTTTTTTTCACATCTCATTGAAACAAAACCACAGCAGACATAGAAAAAAGAAAAAAAAAAAAGAAAATGTAAGCAATCCATCGAAAAACATCATAAGAAGTCTTAGTTTTTACAATGGAAAATGTTAATTCACCAAGTCGAGAAAGTTATAAGCACTGAAAAAAAGGAATCTGAGTCTTGGTGTGTCCTTTAATCTTTGTCTACTTGTTGACAGCTCTCCCCATGGCCAGCCTGAGTATCACACAGAAGCAAGTTCAACGTTCCATGTTAGCATTCAACCTACACACCATGGAAGGGATTTTTTTATAGCATACATTTCTACTAAATCTTACAACAACAATACAGGTCACCCAGCACTAGAAACGTGCTGTCTCATTATGCATTTTAACTCTCCCCTTTTTTCTTTTGATGCACAGAGAAAAAAAAGTCATGTGTAGGCTTATACTTATTTAGATGTACTACACAAAACTGCAGCAGTTTTACAGAGCCATGATGCCATAAAATATTTATAAGCACAAACAAAAACAGTACAGCTCTTTGTAAAACCATTTAGTACCATCAGCTTTCTACAACTACTTCAGAGCCGACTGAAAGAATCCTGTGAGTTCAACAGGACCAAGGCCAAGCCAACGTGGCACCTGTGCCGAACGAGCAGCACAGCATCACAAGCCCACTGGGCTTTGTTCTATTTATCTCCTGGGTTCTGGAGCACCGCAGCTTTCTGTGCTGTGGAATAAACTGAGTATCACGCTTTCCAGGCAAAGGGAATTTTGGCAGTGAAACTGAAGTGCTTTCAAGTGTCTTTTTACGTTTGCTTATCATTTCTTTTCAAAGTAAGGAACCACCGAAATTCCTCAGAAACAGAATATGACATCATAAGAAGATTTTGCAGAAGCTTTCCCTGTACGTCCACTTACATTAGTCTCATCATCCGTAACAAGTGTTTAAAGAGCAGAAAAACAAGGATGATGCATAATACATTGTGTCATGATGCATAATCATTGACACCCCTCCCCCTGCTCCTGAGGCTTCAAATCTTTCCAAGTAAGCATTTCAGCATAAAGGCTTTGACAAAAACTCTGTTTAGGGACTTTCCAATTTACAATTTGTCATCATTTATATTAGCCAGGTTTAAAGTAAAAACAACTAATAAAGGAATATAATACAGTGCAATTCTACACTTGATGAATCTCCTGTTGACTAAAAAAATCCTATGCTTGGCAGTGAGAAAACTTATTAACCTGCCAAATTACAGATGGAATTGGTGTATTTGTTCCCTCAGAATTCTTTAAGCAAAAGAACGTAGAATATCCCACGTTCAAGTATTAGCACAGGTTACTTGCCTTTGGAATATTGATTAGCACGACCCTTATGGGAATTATTTCACTTTTCCAAAGCAAATTAAAGATCTGAAAAGCAATTCTCAACTTAACTTCAAATGCAGTTATTTAAAAATGGATGATTAACGCAATTACTGCCTGGCACAGAGAGCATGGCTTTCCAGAGGCAGCCAGCAGAATCCACAGTTAATGCTGAAATCACATTACATTGAAAGAGCTCCTTTGATCCAGGGAAGAAAAAAAAAAAAATTGATACCTGGAAGCTTATTTCTCATTTGAATAACACACATTTCCTTCCCAACCACGACCTGCATTGCATTTATATGCGCGCATACTCTAGTCTGGGTTTTCTAGGTTTTCCAGACTGAAATACAGAGGGGCACTTTATTTACTTGCATCCCTGACTCATATTCATTCAGCTCCAAGATTTCCAAAGTGCCTGCTGAACAATCCTAATATTGCTTAAACCAAGCATTTCTGCAGGCTGTTTTCTTTAGTAATGATTCACTCAAGAGAAAACTAGTTTTGTCTTTTCAACTTCTATATAGCAACCTCCACCTCAGAGTACACGTCACATTGCTGAGCACGGCTGTACTAACATCTTCAATAACACCCTCTTTTTTAACTGCTGAAGAGCCAGCACCCACACAAGCCCAGTTAGCTTCCCTAACATCACATCTAAAAATTCATAGCAAAGAAGAGATTTGGGTTTAGGTCTTCTAAGCTCTAGTGCCTATTTACCTTACACTGTTCATCTGCCTTGCTACATTTAGATCAAATACAGTTTTAAAATAAATGAAGAAATATTTCCAGTGAAACTTATCTCACTTGCCAATCAGTTTTAAAACACCAATACATACTTCTGCTAAAATAAGGATTTGAAAGCAGCAGTAATACACATTTCAGAGGTAATTATTTTAGTCACATTTCTTCCTGTTTCAGGTTCTAAAAATGTACTAGTTTTAAATCTTTAACAGACAGCATAGTGATAATGAGCTGTAAACCCACAGAACTAAAATGTTGCTGGGAGCACTACTTACGACTTGTCAATCAGTATGTCTAAAAGTATATCAGTAGCCTATAAATTGATGAAGGTGTTTCTTTAATCATATAAATTAGACCACAGACTACAAACACAAAATGACAAAATTCTATATGCCTTTTTTAATAGTCCTATAAAACTGTCATACAACAGCTGTTTTGTTTATTGACCAAGTGTCATGACTCAATGACTTTTTTTTTTCTTTTCTGTATTAAAAGCAGGGCAAGCTATCAAATGAGACACATTATTTAATACTACATTATGTGGTGTTTCATAGTCCAATCAATTTCTTAATGAATTGGGCAACACTGTAATGGGAAATGCAATTGTTAGCCAGACCCAAAAGCAAGAAGCTACAATGAAGAACAAATCATTCCTTATTACACATGCTGGAAGATTTAGGGCTTTTCTGTAAGGTGATAGTGCACAAAAACATATGCCTTTATTAATGTTTATCACTGAAGAAGATCTCGAGGCCATAAATGCTGTTCTATCTTATTTCCTGGGTTCTGGAGCACCACAGCTCTCTATGGTGTGGAATAAACTGAGTATCACCCATTCAAGGCAAAGGGAATTTTAGCAGTGAAATTCCACTTGCATGTGGAAGTGCTTCTGAAGTCCTCCTTGTATTTCTTACTTAAAGGGAATAGGAAAAACAAACAAACAACCAAACAAACAACCAACCACACACACACACACACAAAAAAAAGCCAACAAAACAGTCTTATACTAGTATAAATCTCAAAAAATAACTTACATGCACTAAAAAAAGGTGTACCCTGGATCACCAACTACTCATATCCAACACACACAAAGCATCTGTATTCTGCTTTGGTTACAACAGCAGAGAACAGGCTTATCAGACTCTTAGGAGCCGATTCCTCATGTGGTTTAGGTCAAATTTTGTAGTGTTTGAGGGCTAATGCACCCTCTTTTAATCAGATATCATAAACTGGCTAGGGTCTTATAAATGAGAAAATTGAAATGGTTTGGGTACACTGAAAAGGAAAAATAATTCCAGTAAGACCTTTTACAACTGAATTTCTCAAGGGACGAGTTGTTTCCTCAAGCATTTGCACATTATGAGCACGTACCACAGCACAACTAATTAAACACCACTTTGCTAGAGCTTCACATTTGCTATAGCCTGCTATGATCAAAAGGTACTCATTATTGTATTTATAGAAATACCTACATTTATTATGAAATTGCATGACAGTTTGTTTCTGAGCTTTTAAATATTTTTTTTCTATGAGATTTCCTCAAAGTTTATTTGCTAGAGTTGCTAGTAAAATATAACTAGTCCCAGATGTATGATTTCTGGATGATAAAATTAAATCACTCCGATTCTCCTTTCTGTGGAAATTTCATTGATCTGATCTGTGATCTCTTTTTTTGCCAGAAAACATTATTCTGAATATTCTTTCTAGCCATTTTCCCACATACACACCCTGATCTGATGAAAGCACAGACAAAACTTGAAAGAAATATTGACTTTGTAGAAGCACATATATTTTCATTAAGTCGGTTTTTCCAAGAGGGAATAAAAGTAAGTCACTCCAGGTATTTGATTCCAAGCTTCTTTCTGACAGAGCCAAAGTAAAATTTCTTATTCAATTTTAGTAATCTCTGAGGATGGATCATCCCTGAATATTTACTTTTCTGGTGTGACTGGGGAAGAACAGAAAACAGAATGGTTGGAGAAAAATAAGCTGAGGCACAGATGTATTGCTACCCTAAATTTCAAACCCATTTGTTAGGCCTGACAAATGCTGCGAGATGGCACCAAGGACACCCTGAGTAGGAGAGGGGAGCACAGGAGGAGGAAACAATTTCCTCCTGAGGTGAGAGGCAGCACTGCGCTAGATGTTGTTAATGCAAGAGGAAAACACAAGCATGGGAAAACTTACATTTGTTTTTTCCAGATAATAAACATCTTCCATACATGGGTGGACCAGAGTTAATTGCACACAGTAGCTAAACAGTTTCAGTGCAGTAATTCCACTTTGAAAACACAGCATAGGGTTATCCAGTGAGGTTTTTCCACCTCTTCCCAAATTATCTTATTTCTGCTCTGTTTAGTAGTTGTTTCTAGGCATTATTAATT
Source organism: Ceyx melanurus (assembly GCA_024611195.1). NCBI lineage: Eukaryota > Metazoa > Chordata > Aves > Coraciiformes > Alcedinidae > Ceyx > Ceyx melanurus. The sequence continues at coordinate 77,746 of JANHGL010007050.1, forward strand.
GTCATTCATGGCAAATATAGTCAGCTGCTCATGGACCCAAATCCAAATATTAGCTGCAGGCTTTTCTTAGAACAAAACAAAACACAAAACATCTAGGTTTCTGCAAGAGGACCATTTTCTCATTCTAATAGCCTCCTTTCCCCCTCTCTTGAAATATACAGAGAATAATTACTGCAAACAGAGGAGAACTGAGACACCTGGAAGGTAGGAGGTTTTCAGAGAGTAATCCTTCACAGGACTCTAACTGCAAGTACTGCTCCCAGACTGTGCATTCCCATGAGCTGAGGGCAGCGTGAAGCTGCACGTGATACAAGCCATTTTGCAAGCAAAACTGGGACAAGAAGGAGGTTTACACCAGCCAGTGATTCAAACTAAGCAGGCAGGCAGGCTGATGAGTAAGATACAGGTACCAAGATGAAACCCTGGGGTGATGGTCTCTCCAGTGTTGGCACAAGCTTCAAGTCTCACCAGAGGAAAGGGGCTGTCCCAGTTGCAGACCTGCTCTTTCTCTTCTTCCCTCCATCAGATGCAACTGTGAAGAACCTGATCTGAAACAGCTGAGCTAATACTTTAAATCAAGACATTTAGTGTAATCGAACCCAAATACAGTGAGAAATTGTGAAAGCCAGGGAGAGAAGTGAAGAGTGAGAAAGGTTTACATCCATTAAAACCAGTCAAGGAAGCATGACTGTTTCCCAGAAAGGACAATACCCGTGTCAGGCAGAACACCAATGGGTTGACAAATGTGCCAGTACTAAGGGTTGTTTCAGCACAGGCCTGCAACAAAGAGTATGTAAACCTTCAACGCCAGGTTCAAAAAGAAAGAGAAAGTCCATCAAGTTTTTGATGATAAATTCAGAGGCTTTCACTGCAGTCAAAAACTCATATTGTCTCATGTCTCTCCCCCCAAAGACAGACACTCTTCAGGATCCCTTCTGAATCCCACCTCAGGAAGGTGAAGCCAGACTAACTACAGTCCAGATGCATTTGAAGCAGAGTTCAATATATTTAGGAAGAGGTCATATGCCTAAAATAGCAACAGCTCATCTTGTGGACCTGGGAGGTGTCATCCACTGTCACCAGTGTTTATATAAAGATACCACAAGATAAACATGACTTAGGCAGATGATGCCAGCAGCAAAGAGAGGTAGTGTATTTTTGTATACAGTGTTTGGAGAGGTTGCCCCTTCCTTCTTAGCTCAGATTTGCTTCTTGAATGAAAACCAGTAGTGACCTCTGCTGCTAGATTATCAGCATGAGTATTTATTAGAGAAAGAGCAAGGACTACACAATAGCACAGAAATGGCATTTTCAAAAGTGTATTCTTGCTGCAGAATATGAATTCCTCTACATCTGGAAGTCTGAAGCTCCAAGGATATTTACATTCATCCAAAAGGGCTCTTGGCAGGTTGACAAAGAAAGTACCCCCATTACACAGACAGAGCAGTGAGTTAAAGAATTAGAAGGGAATAGTTTTTGAGTACCCCATCTTCCACAGTCATTTTATTCTTACATTAATATCCTTCCCCTACACCAAGATAACCTTTACAGAGCTGACTTCAGGAAGATGACAGAGGACATTTGCCATAAAGAAAAGGCGTACATTTTGTTCACATGGAATATCTAGTGCACTTCCCATATTTTAGCTTATTTTGCAGTAAAGTCCTCAAGCTTAAGTAGCATAGCTTACCCATGGCAAGGCAGTTGGAGGACCTGTCCACAGAGGGAATGAATCTGAAATTAAACTTTAAAAAAGAATGAGCTAAGCAGCATCCTAAGATAGCACTTCCATTTAGAATTAGATCCTTAATTCAGCTTAGCCTAATTCTTTCACTTCTAAAACACAAGCTGACTTCCAGATCTCTTTATCTGAATCAGTTAAAAGGCATTAACTGCCTGCAGGTAGTCATCACTGTTTTCCAGATGGAAGCTTCTACCCCACACATTTTGACAGCATATATATGACATATCCATATGACAGCAGAGTGGTTCATGCCAGTGGTCCTGCTTACAGACAACTGCATCAAATGTAATTTAAAACAGGAGGTTTGCATTCATCAGGCCTCTTCACACAAACCACTAGTCTTGGGTCACTTTTATGGACAATCACCCCTCCCAGCCACACAGCAGCAGACAGCTGTAGGTTGTACCTTCTCAAATCTGCACTGATGTTCATAGAACAAGCACCTGCCCGCAGCCTGGTTAGAGGGACTAAACAAGGGGGGCAGCTGCCTGGGACACCCACTTGACTAAGCAAGGCAAAAAGTGTAAATCAGTGAGCCAAGGGTGAGTGTGAGACTGAAGAGGGTAAGGTCCCTGGCAAAGGACAAGCCTGAATTCATTGACAAGGCATACAATTTCTTAAACCAGAAGCTTGATGAGATGTCAATATTCAATTGCTGCTACACAGCTGCACCTTAAAGAAAGGCCAATGGTATGAAGGTGCTTTCTGGCACCTTAAAGAAAGGCCAATGGTATGAAGGAGCTTTCTGGCACCTTAAAGAAAGGCCAATGGTATGAAGGTGCTTTCTGGCCTCTATGACCTTAATTACGGAAACTCATTTACCCCATGTTGGTTTATAGTTAGTAATAGGTTGTAACATGACAGTCACATCACTGGTAAAATTGTTTCCTAGAAGTCTGAAAGGAGTGAAATAAGATGTTACAGGAGATCTATGAATCTCTAACAGATTTTAAGGTAAACAAAGCAAGGCAGAAAGAAAACATCCCTTACATCTCTATTCCCTTGCTCTACCTTCCCACACCTGGGTACAGCAAAGCTAAATCCCCCTAGGATCCCCCAGGTCTTGGCAACCCTGTGCTCAATCTGTCTCACGCTTCCCCCGAGATAAACTCAGGAAAAGGAGAGAGGGGGAGAGAGAGAAGGAGGTTGCTCCATGATGTTTTGGTTTGGGCTTTTTTTGCCACTGTAGAATGGAAACAAACCAAGGGATTTAAATTTATCATCCTCTATCTGAACTCAAACCTCTTATTACTATCAAATAGTCCTTGTCAGAGTAAGCCACTGGTGTTCTGAGATGCCATCCTACCTCCACAAAAAATGGAGAAGTTTGTTATCACATCCAGCTGTGTAACACCTATTTTTACTTAATACTGAAAGCCAAAGTATCTCCTCTTTAAAAGTTTTTGTTATTGTTTTTCTTTTTCTCCAACACATAGAACCTAGTCATGTGAAATAAAATAACCTGAAAATAAATAAATAAAATAAAATAACCTGAAAATGACCCCAAAGACAAAGGAAACAATGCTGCAGCTAAGCATTAATCTCTTAGCGGCACCAAGGTTATAAATTCAGGGTGTTCTCCATTCTACAGCCTTACTAGATATTATCTCCTACAGATGACATGCAAAAATAAACCTGGATGAAAAGGGAGAACAAAGCAGGAGAAAAAACAACCTTCTCCCTCTCTCACCCAGAGAACAATTTGTTCTGCTGGGCAAAGAGTCTTCTGGACCAATACATATATAAATATATTTCAGCTTTGAAAAGGGAAGAATTATTTGGGGAAAATATACTACTCAGAATGGAAACAAAAGATTTAGCTGTACCACAGATTTTTGCTTTGGCAAGTTGCGAATGGGACATGAGGTGTGTGTAAATTAACAGGAGGGAAAGGGAAAAAAAAAAAACAAAACAAAAACCCCCACAAAGCCAAACACCTTGGACCCTCCCCCCAACCCTTTTTCATAATCCCTAGGAATGTTCAGATCATCTATGCAGAATCTGTGCATTTCTGGTTCTCTTCAGTAGAGTAGAAAAACAATAAGCCCTTTCCTCTGTTTCCCAACATCAAAAGGAAATTGAGTGGTTTTTAATATAAGAAATCCATTATGTACAGGAAAAGGCAAGAGCCTGGACCAAGCTGCAAACAGTAACGCTTAAGCACAAGGCATTCAGGCAATGGAAATGCATTCAGAGCGTTTAGCACATAGGATTAATCGAATTATAATTTAATCATCTGATCAAACACTAATTAGCATAATCACTTGAGGGGAAAAGCTGCTAGAGGAACAGACGAAAAAACACCTTGGGCACTCAGCACATTTTAATGACGTAAGTTCACGCACAGATTTATTTTTTTTCTTAATAAAATAGAGATTGAGGATCATAGTGCTGAAGAAGCAATTTAAATATTCCAGTCCAAGATCACATACAATTCTCCAGTATGGAAGATGTTGAAGCTGCTTCTGCAAACTACAATTTATTCAGAATTAAGTAACAGCTGCAGAAGCACAGGACTGCTACCCTACCCTGGCTTGTCATGTAAAGATTTGAGCATGAGCACACATTTTGGCCCACAGTGTTCCATTATAATCATCACTGATTCCTCCAGAGTCTCCCACATGAATGTTTAACTATAGATCACTTAGATGACCTTCAGGGATAGGCAAAGTATTAGCATCCTTTTACAAACTGCATTTGAAGTAATTAGTCTAAATGGGCTGGGTTTTTTGGCTCAGGGCTGGGGAGAATGGGAAAGCAAGAGATATTAAGGGAGATTCTGTGTAATATCATGCCATTCTGTAAAAGCATAACTTTGGAGAGACCAGAAAAATCACCCCTGGTATTTACTGGAGAGTGGGCAGGAAGAGATGAATGGCCAGAAGGAAGCCTGGAAGACTTGTATGGGAAGAGGGAAGGAAGAGGGAAGACATTTGGTGGCTGGCGGGGAGAGAAGATCTTAGAGGGTGTCTTTCGTTTGACTTTTTACACAGCAATGTAATTTAATTACTCTTAATAAGGGTTTAGCTTTTCAAATATATAATCCTTCTGGACACTAAAAACCATTTAAATGTAATGAACTGCAACATTTACAGATAGGACTTATAAAAAGTTTTCTTGCAATATTACAGAAGGAAACAAAATGATGAGCTGCTTACCTACATTTTAAAGACACCATATCATACAGGCTCAAACGTGAGCTAAATTAAATTGATTATCCCTCTCTTACAGACTTATTACTAATAATCCTTTTGGCATCTGAAAATGACTGTACATTAATAAAAGAACACACCCATATACAGCACAGGTTTACGCCAAGATTTCCCCAAACTGGGCACCCTGCTGTGTGCAACCTGCACATGGAGTCTGGAAACTCACCAGCACAGCGTGCAACCCCCCTCTGCAGGTCACAGCTCTAGACAAGATCCCAGCAGAAAACACTATCACTTCAGAGCACAAGAAAAGTGACTGATAAACTAGTAAGCAATAAATTAGTTTCTTACTAGCATAAAGGTAGAACCAACATACTGCATGCATTCCTGGCTCAAGGAGAGAGATCAGGTATCAGCATACATGGAGTCCACTTAATCAAAAGCTAAAAGCAATTCATTTAAAAGGTTTACATTTATGGGGTTTTTTGCAAAGTGAGAGGGAAGTTACATAGATTGGCAATACTAGTTTAGACAGCACCATGGTCATACGTAGGCTGGAACACAAGACAAACACCATCATCTCCCCAAACCCACCCCTACATTTCTCTTCTCTTTCTGTCCTCTCAAAGGGCAGCAGTCTTGACCAAACAGCAGTATCACCTGCTGGTATCAGAAGTGCAGCTCCCCATATCTTCTTTCTAACCTCAGAAGAGTACCAGCATAGTGCCGTGTCCTCATCCTTTTATTTCCCACTTGCTAGCTATGAAATATGTGCCCCATATTTTAAATAAAATTCTTTGCACAAGGCCAAATGCACATACTTTATGAAACGCCAGAGCCAAGGTGCTCAACTACCTTTAATCCCCTACTCCAGTTATTCCAATGTGCATCTACACCAGAGACTGAAAATAGCAGAGAACGTGGGGAAGAAGAGTAACTTCAGTACTCAGTGGGCAAACAAAGCTGTTATTTTGAACATGATAAAGACAGAAAGACAATGTACTGATCCAAAACATCCTCAAAATTTCTTGAAATTAAGTAGCAATTTCACTAATATGATTAAGCTGTAAAAAAGAGTTTTTAAAACCTTATCTCATTTTGCAATTACTGAAAAATCAGTATTCTCCTATATAAATGCATTTTGAGATGTGGTAGGAATATTGTAATTGCTTTTATTCACTAGGGACTAACTTTTAATAAATATGCACTGAACTGCTAGAGCTACAGTATTTTCAGACCAGAATTTCTTTTTCCTCTGGATTGCCTTCACATGTGCCACCAGTGAAGACATTCAGAAAGGCCTCTAGCTCTGTCACTGCTGAAACCAATGCAGCCTGAGCACTGAACAGGACAGTCACATCTCTCTGAAGCTGCAGTGCTCCTTCTCAAGCATGAACACACTCAAGGCAAAAAACAGTGCAGAAAGGAAGGAGTTTGGACAGGATTTTTACTCTGGACGAGGATAGTAAAGCTAAAACCTAAACCATCTTTTCTTCCTCAGGAAAAGAAAAAAATAGAAAACAAAACACATACTCCCTACTCCAGGCTGTGTCCCCACCATATCTGTATGGGCTTCCTCAGAACCTGCTGCACTAACAGCTCTCCAGTTTGCTGTGATGTGACACACGGATGAGTACTGGAGACATCTCCTCCACCCTGAGTGCTGTCGGGCAACTGAATGCAGAGAGGCCCCAGAAGCTAGGCTGGGTGTTCAGGAGCATGCGCTGAGCAGACCCCATTGCACCAAAAAAGCTGGTTCTCCAGCTCTTAACAGCTGAACAGCAAATCATGACTGCCAGTGCTTCTCTGAAAGCCTGACAGCTCAGCCTCTGTTTCTGAGGATTAATTATCTCCCTCCTGTCCAATAAAGCAGCTCAGCTCCTTCCCTCTTCACTCAAATAAGGGACCTGCATATCCCACCTTACAGCTGCGCTGACATTTGTGGATTGCCTGCTGCCCTTACTGCCCCTCACCCCTCCAAACCCATTTGCTGTCTTAGGGGAAAAGCTTTCACGGACAGGAGAAATACTTGTGCTACCAAAATAAATATAAATACTGTAAGAAGAAGCTGAAGAGAGGAGAGGCTGTAGGCCAAACAACTTCAAATTAAGCTATATTACAGATGAACTAGTACAAGAAGATGCAAATGAAAGAGAAGTCTGAATACAAACAATTGAAAGAGAAGGGCAGCTGGGAGTTTGATCTCCCCCCTTGCCAGGCACAGCAGTATCCATGCGATGCATCAGCCTTCTCCCTGGCACAGACCAGCAGCCAAAGTGGAGTCCCAAGGCCACATTCCATGGTGTCCCTTAGCCACAGCTTCTGCTCTCAAGGAAGCAGTCTCAGCCTTGCCTTCCCCACTGCAGACTGAACCCCTCTTCCCTCCCTCTCCCCTAAGCACTCCTTTCGAATGTCAGTTACAAAAAGCTGAGAACAAAAGGCTTCAGTCACAGTTGACATGACAAAAGACATGGCAAGCATTGCCCATAGTGAGATGAACCTTACTTTCTGTACTTTCCCTTGTAAAGATAAATATCTGTTCTATAGAACCCTTACACAACAGGACTGTAGAAAAAGTTGTCATCATGGAAGAGAAACCTTCAGGTTACACAACAAAAATAGGAAGAAATGTCCAAAATAAAGCTTCCTACTATACATACAGCTAAAAGAATGAAAAGGTATAATGCAAATCTTTAAACATTTGTAAATTTCATATGAAGAAAAAAACCAACCAACCAACCAACCAAACCAAAACCAACAAACCCTCTATGTTAAGTATCTACAGATATGTCTAGGGAACATGTAATTCAGTGACAGTCTCACAAATTACCTCCTTCTTACCATGAGAGAGCAAATGCCTCACTTTGCGCTTTACAACTGCAGTTGTAACCCAAACTATGCTTGACCTGTCTAGAAATGGTAAATGAGCTGGCCTTTCAAATGACCACAGAAAAGCCACCTAATGCAAGGAAAAGACTCATCTGGAGAACGTGCAGTGTGTGCATCACCTTCTGGATGGTTAACGACAGGAGGCATTTTCTGTTTAAATTCAGGTCCACCTAAAGCCTGGTTTGCTTAAAAATATTTTCCACCTAGATCCAATTTCCAGGGTCATCAGAACCTACTTTATTTTAACAAAAGGACCTTTTCAAGGACTTCCTCTGTCCTTAGCTCAATCCAGAAGAGGCCTATCAGCATGTTACATGCTCACCTCTTAGTTTTCAAGAGACTGACTTTATGCATTCACATTATTTTCCTAACTCAGGGCCAGAATTCCAAGTAACATTCCCATAGAAAACCCCAAAGACTTAAGAAGGCAATACTGTAAAACAAAAACAAAAAGTCCAACACACAATGATTTCTGATAGAAAAAATAATCATGTGAAAGAATACAGAAAAACCAGAGTTTACATTTTATGCATCACCTTCACACCGTCTGGGGAAAAAATCAACCAACTGGCATTTTGGTGCACTCAAATTCTAGCATGTGATTTGTGCAGTCCAGTACATGCTGTGACACCACCAACATGGGCTCCTTTGAATCTGCATTTTTTAGCATCCCAGCATTTAGGTTTTGAACTCCATACTAACTACTATACCTCCAGGAAACTTTCTGGAACAACATCATGGAGATGCTTCTAATGAACAGAACAGAAAACTCACACTTTCAAGTCCCTTAATTCTGGAGCACTTATAAACTGTGGCCGTGCAGAACTAAATGTCTAAAATGCTGAGACATAAACCCTTAGCGTGCAGGCTTAGCATAAGCCACTCATTTGTAAAACCACATGGGAGGATTTCATACCAACTGATATTTATATAGACAGATTAACCCTACAAGCTTATCTATAGAATCACTTTGAGTAGATTATGTAGGTAGGCAACTATTCACAGCTACAGAACAACATAGATATATTATAGTTTTATTGAAAGATCCCCGGTCCTTTCAAGAATCACATTTCTGATACTCTTAAAACATCAAAGACACCCCCGCAAAAAAAATTTATTCAAAAAATTACTACAGGTGACAGAAAGTTACTAACAGCAATTTTTAGCCTAGTACAAACACAAGTCTTAAACCATAAACCTTCTGCATGGGATTATCATGTACTACCTGGAAGAAAACAGCATCAGTGCACTTGGACAGCAAAGCCAGTGCCAGATTTTCCATACACAGTAGCTTTTAAGCAATTACAAGCTATACAGATTTACATGTGTCTGTATATCAATATTTTTTATTATTATTTTTTTAAATCTCAGAAGGAACTGTATCCCTGACATACTAGATTAAAAGCAACATGAGCAAGATGGTTGGTCTTCAGCTCACACGGTGGCGGGCACGTACAGCCTTTGGGTGTCAACAGGCAAAAACCCAAAGTCTCAGATGGCCCCCCACACGCCCTTTTATCTGCCACATGGACATGGAGAAGGGAGGTATTTTCAGATGTGCTTTCAGGCTGCCTCATGGCCCATGCTCCTGCACTTGCTCACTGTCCTTCTGGAAGGTTCAGCAGCAGCACATCAGTGATTCAGCGCCAGCTGTGGAGCTGCTCCCTCCCGCGATTACTAGGCAGCTCCAGAGAGGCTGGTGTTTAGTATGGAGGTGACTCTCTTTCTCAAAACCTTTGCATTTAAAAATGCCTTTCTATAAATAGGATTGCTGGCTCACTCCTAAATCTTAGTCCCTGCCTTCTAAGCAAAAATAGCTTAAATAGGGATTTTGGGAAGACTTACTAATCTCTCTCTCCTGTCTGTCCATCCATTTGCCTGTCGTTCTTCAGGAGGTATCATAACATTTGTTGTCCACTCCCCACTGATATACCCTAGTTTCTCTTTCTGATGAGCAATCTGGTGCCATAACGAAATATATATATATATATATATATATACACACACTT
>JANHGL010007051.1:0-21683 GCA_024611195.1 Ceyx melanurus
AATAGTGTGTATATATATATCGATAAGGTATAAATTATCCTTTTCTATGGCCAGCTAATAATTCTAACTAAAGGAGACAATTCCTTTTCCCTTCTGCAATCAAAAGCCTTTTGACCACTTAAATACACTCTTATTCTCGGGAAGTGGTCTGGACAGTAGTTTCTAAGACATTCTAATCTGTGGAGAAACTCTAATGCCTTTCATGAGACTGCCAAATACCACAAGAAAGGGCTGGATTTTCTTCCAAGTCCTTCTGTGCCAGATGGATCAAATGATTCCATTTTCCAGGCAAATAAATCAGAAATCTTGTAACCTCCTTTGAGATTTTGGGTCTCTCTTTTGCTGGAGATGACATATTTTTTTTTAATCCAGTATTTTCTGTCTTCAGAGACAATCTCCAAGGTCACTAGCTGACCAGTAATTTTTTCCACAAAAGTATGTAAAATAATACCCAAAGTAATAGTAGTTCAATTACTAGGACACAGATGACTGCTTTCATTGACGTTGGAGATGAAGAAGAATAGAGTTGGAAATAACTGTTTGTTCTTGTTGTAGGAGAGGGTTTCTTAGTGGCCTGTTTTGATGAACCTGTACAATATCCTTCCTTTATCATGGGTCTGCATTTGTATGCTGGTATAATACAGATTTTTTTGTTGCTGTAACAATTTGCTCCTTAATGTTAATTCTAAACTCTTCCCAGAATAGTGCAAGGCCACTTGATATTTTTTTGCTCCACTTTTTTTTCTCCTATAAGACATGGTTTAATACGATTTTTAGATCTTGTCTGAACTTCATGTCTCAGACATGCTGTAACCAGCTCTCCAGGCTTTGAATTATTTTTGGAGCATCAACAAGCAAAAGAACAGAAATTGGTGCTTGCAATTCTTCAGAAAAATGTTCTGTGCTCTTTTCTGAGGACGGGTAGAACTGTCTATGGAAGCTCCCCATTTTTTTCCATTATCAACTCTGTTTTCAGTTCCTCATTGTTAAACTAGATTAATCTTCTATGAAAGAGAAAACTGATGATTTAAAAAACATCAGATTAATTTCATTTCTTTAAATTACCATTTTCTGTTCTAGGCCTCAAAGAAACTGCTGAAGAAATGGTCAAAAATAAGTTGGAAGGAAAGGATAACCTAACCCCATGGCAAAAATATCTAGAGAAGAAGAAAGAGAAAAGAATTCTTAAGAAAAAGAGAAAGGTAATGTTTACGTTGGCCACTTGGAGGGGAGTTGTTTTCTTAAGTTGTTGTTATTGTTTGTTTTGGATAAACTAAATAAAAAGTTATATCTCTTCCAGTACTATTTTAAGGTACAAATGTGCAGTGGTTCCATGTTTGGCAGTACTGAGTGTGCCTCGTGGAATTTACAGAGCAAAAGGATGTTCAGGATACCACTGATCATATATATACTTATAGAGAATTGTGTTTATCTGCTTGTGTTGTATTAAATAAGTCCTAATAACAGCTGGGTTTTATTTTACTTTTTTTGAATGCATTACGAAGATTCTTTTTTGCTGCCATATGCACATCAGTTTGACGTTGTTATGATAATGATAATTGTAGTTTTGGAAATTTTTGGCCTAAAATAATACAGACTTGCTTCCCAAAGCTGTAATGGCAAAGAATTAATAGCCACAAAGAGCTCTTCAAATTTCCAGCCGCAAGAGCACATTTGGTAAATATTTCTACATATGAATAACAAAATGATCCTATATTAATGTGAAAATTGCCATTGCTTCATCTTTCCACACACAGAAAGTAATTGTCAAGTAACTGACTCTTGTGATGGTAATGTGCAAAAATAGGCAGATAAATTGTTTGTGCGTATGGTAGGAAAAAAAGTATGTGACATGCAGAATCTACCTCTCCTACATTCTTAAATCACTTGGAATATAATTTGTATCACAGAATAGTATTTTTAAGAGTAATCTCTACAGCTTGAGTTAGCATTGTGCAACAGTTAAATTTTAACTGACGTTTGATGAATAACTTCTTAAACCTTAAAGAAAATGAGTGCTCAGAATAGAGTAAGTAGCACTGTTAGGTAGTAGAGCAGCTTTTTCTAGCATAACATCCCTGGTCAGTCTGATAAGTGAAGTCACAAGGAAAGGTGTATGACACAAAACTTCCATTATTACAGTCTGGTCTTTTACATCTCAACCTAGTCTTTCTGAATTACAGAGTGCAAAGTGAAGCTCAAGTTTTTCCCCAAGCAGAGTTTTTCTGGAACCTAAGTAAGAATGTGACAATGCTGTGATACTGTAATTTGTTGGTGTGTTTATCTGATGCATCACAATTTGTGCATACATACAATAAAGATCCCTGGAATATATAACTAGCCCTTCCTCAGGTACACAAAAAGCTTTCAATCCATGAAACAGATTTTAAATTGTTGATTTGTCTTTGCTAGCACTTTATTGTATTCTAGTTTTATCATGTTCAGCATATGGTATTTTAGTTTTAATCTTCAAAGTTGTAACAGAAGGGACATCTAGTTCCAGTGAAATTGATGTAGTGGTTCATAAGTTGATAGAAATAATGTTTGTGCTTTGTTACAGGTTGCTGCTGAGAGAGAACATAGTGAAGATGAACTTCCGCCTGATGTCGATCTCAATGACCCATATTTTGCTGAAGAACTTGAGAAAACAGGTGGGTCAAGACAGGTGACTTCTAGAATAAATCTGCCTTTCCTTTAAATAATCAACTTTAGAAATCAAGTTGGGCTAGAGTAAGTGCAGAGATAGTCTGTTCAGAATGAATTAAAGTACGTGGCATTTGCCCAAAACTGCAGGTGCTGTTCTTGTAAAATGATGTATATTGTGATAGGTGGAACAGTGGAGGACATTGTTCTCTTAGCTTTCATCAGAGACCACTATTTAGCCAATTTTTGGGGATGGCTGTTAAAAACAAGCTGACCATCTGCTCCCCTAAATATTTCAGTTAAAAGAACTTCATTGCCTTTGAAGCCTGTTTCCTTTTATATAAGAGGATCCAGATAGGTGTTGATCTCTTTGAAGTTTGGGTCAGTTACATAAATGTCAAGTGATTTTGCATCATAAACAAAGTTGTCTTTCAGAATAAATCAATTTTCTTTTCTCTTAGTCTGATAGTCTATTTTACTAGTGTACTCTGACTGCCTAGAAACCCAAATAGTGTAATCAGGTGTTTTAGAAAGCAACTTGTAAGGTTAGGTTTTTAGGATACCTTTTTTACAGGCTTTTTTAGTCTAATGTTTAAGTTATCTTTTGCTATGGTAACAGTAAACTTATTTCAAGTATGATTTTGCTGGTTAAAATTTTAAGGTAATCACTAAGTGTTGTATCTGTCTTGCCATGCTTTTGGGAGCCAAAACCTAAGGGTAGCTCATATTATTGTGCATTAAAATAGAGAAAAAAAGGCTGGGGAAAAAAAATGTGAGAAGAAAATAAAAAAAAGACTAAATTATTAAATATAGTTTCTATTGATCTTTCTTTGAGGAAAATGGCTACATGGCTTTACACATTATTATATCTCCTTTAGTTTCCATACACTTTGATGCTTTCTCATGATCTTATTTATGATATATGTAGGAATTGATGGCTTTTCAGTGCTGGAAGATAGCAGTACAACTTTGAGGACATAAGAGATTACAGCAAATTCTGAGTATAGTTGTAGAACTGGTAGCTGTAAGATAAAGGTCTTAGCTTTATTACTGATTCATGTACTGTGTGTCTTCAAAGGGCTTTTCAGACTGGCTTTCCAGCTTCTGAGTAAGGCAGATAAGAGGTCTTGTGAGAAGAGTTTTTGATCTGGGGTCAGTCTCTGTATTTGAAGTCTCGGTGATTTAATTGATGTGCAGAATGAATGTTGCAAACTATATTTTTGAGCTGAGATAGAGCTGAATGGCAGCTTGAGCAGGGATTGAAGAAGAGACAAGAAGCTTTCCTTACTGGCTGGTGGCAGCTATAGGTCCTGTGTGGCAAGACTCTAGTTTAGACAGTTCTGGGAAGATACAAAAGATTTCAGAGATGTTGAAGTCTTACATGAGACATTTATTTCTCCCTTCTACACACTAACATAAGTTGTGTAGGTCAGGTAACAATATTATATCTGAATCTGATTTTCCTGCACATTTTCTGGAACTACTAAATCAACAGTTCTAAAGCTGATGACGTTGTGCATCTGGATAGTTTATTTTTTGGTAGTGGTTTCTTCTAGAAATCCATTTCCAGTTTGGAATCCATTTAGAAATTGTCAAGAGAACAGTCAAGGGAGAAAAAAATGTTCTTCAAGAAATGTGTTCTGTTCCAGAGTATACTTAGAGATACAACTTGATATTTTTCTGGCATGTTTGTATTTCTAGTCTGACTACAATTCTGGCTTAACAAAATGGAGCCAAGTATCTTCCTTAAGAGTACCCCTAGTGGACTGTAATAAATTATCTGGGAATGTAATTCCAAGCTCAGAGTCAGAGTATGTGGTTCAGGTCAGGAAATCTTCTGCTTTTCCAGCTCCTTCTCGATTGAGGTCTATAGAGAGAATAATGTGATTTTGTAGGATTTATGAACAGGTCTGTTTTCATTAAAAGTTATGTTTGACTAATGTCTTGTGCTTACTAGTCATTATGTCTGTCTAATCAGGACTGTTCATCTGAAGTAAATTCTAAGAGAGCAGAAGAGCTCCATCAGGAGAATATCCATTCTGAATAGAATCAATCACATTTTCATTCCTGTGAATTCTGTTCAGATCTTTCTTTTGCACTTGCATGGCTAACAGCACACTAGGGTCCTTTATCTTTACATGTAAATTTTAAAGACATAAATTTTATTGATGAATTCTTATTCAGCTGGCAGAGTTGTATTCTGGTTACAGAGAAGAGATACACATTTGCTGTTTGAACTATTTACTGTGTTGTCTATTTAAGTAGAAGAAATGAACAGAGTGATAACTTCAGGAGACTTCAATTGTATTTATGAGTGTATAAACTAATTTCTAACTAACACCCCAGAAGTTGAATAATGTCATATGTCTCCTTGCACTCTTATGATACTTCTCTCTACTGCTCTATTGTTCTTTTTAGTTGACTTGTTTATGCTGTTTTGAATACTGCTACCTCCTTAAAGGGAATAACTACTCAGTGGATTTTTATTGCTTTAAATCTAGATGTTTTTTCTTAACTTCTCAGCCTTTTTCAACATCTGACAATTATTTATTAAAAGAAAAATGCACTTAAATTACAGTATGTTCTTCGGGGTTCTAGTAATAAGTAAATCATACTCTCAGGTATAAGCTTGAATAAATGTGTTCATGTCCTGTATTTGCACTTAGATTTAAAGAAGAAACCACAATCATTTGGAAGTACCTCAGAAGATGAAGATGAAGATGAAGTTGAGAAACAGAAGGTAAAGTGATTCAAAATGTTAAAAGTTGCAGATGTTGCATTGCCTGAATTCTGCAAATATTTATGTTACGTGTCTGTGAGTGGAACTACTGAATTCTATAGAACAGCAATAGAATAAAACTATATAATTTTAATAGTGAGAGCTTTTGGAGCAAAAACTACCTAAGAAGAAAGGTAGATGGTCTGTGTCTTGATGTGTTAAGATTATGCTAGGCTATCTTTCTGGAAGATTATAGTTGAATACAACTCAGCTCAAGTAGTTAGTGATGAAATGTAAGGGCACAGAATCCAACTGGTCCTTTTAAGTTATTTTAGCTTATCCTAGTGTGTTTGTGTGTTGGGTGGTGCTGAATATGTATTTTTAACAACAGCATTGCATGAAACATTTGTGTTCAAACTTTGTCCTGTAGACTTTTAATCTTGAAAATTTGTTTGCTACTGCATGTTCACTGTACATTCTTTCTCAGAAAAAGTTAACTAATAAAAGTCAATTTTAATTTTGCTATATATGTATCAATATAAAATTGTATCTGAGATGTGTAAAATATTATTTACAGTTTTCAGATTAGATTATTAGTATATTTGAAAGCTGAATATGGGTATTTACATTTATTTTATAATAAAAAGGAAATAAACTATTGTATTTATGAATACACCTCAAAATGTTGGAAGAATGTTATGGATGAAATAATACTGCCCTGACAATGCTCTTTCAACCCATTTATATATGTATATAGACACATATAGACTTTATTAACACAATGCTATATTTGTCATAGAAAACAGAATTTCATTGTGTATATGGGTTTTCTTCTTTTCTAACAGGCCGAAATGGCCCTGCTTATGATGGATGATGAGGATGATGCCAAAAAACATTTTAATTACAAAAAGATTGTAGAACAACAGAATTTGAGCAAGAAGAAAAAGAAACGTTTAATGAAAAAGAAAGAATTAATAGAAGATGACTTCCAGGTAATGGTAACCAAATACTCGATTTTGAGGCTCAGCTAGAAACTTTGGCAGTATCAATTATTTTCAGGACAAATTTGGTGGTTTCATATCCTTCTCCCTTGCCTTCTCTGAAGGAGAGCTAGATATACCTATTTAGGACAGGCTGTTTTCAAAAAACAAGAACTATTCTGGTACAGTGTTGAAGGGAACAGGCTCAGACTCTATGCAAGCTAACAAGACACTGTTTACATAAAGCCTTGTACAAATCTTTGCTTTAAATACTCACTGATACATTAGTTCTGACTGTTATCCAGCACTTCTTTCATCCCAGTCAGTTCTCAACAGCAAATTTTTTTCTTTGGTCTGCCAACAGAAGTATATATGGGATTTGTACAAGCATTCACTTGTCTGTTTTAACAATAGTATTTCCTGTCTCTCTGGGATTTTGTGACTGGAGCAGTTCCAGGAATGGTGAACAATCTCATGACTTCTTAGGCAGCTCATTTTTTGGTGTTTTTTGTTTAAAAGCATTACTGTTGTGGGGAAAAGTTACTTAAAATAAATACTCCTTTTCTGCCTTCAGGTAAATGTTGCTGATACAAGATTTCAAGCTATGTTTACTTCTCCCCTATTTAATTTGGATCCTTCAGATCCAAATTTCAAGAAGACAAAAGCAGTAGAAAAGATCTTGGAAGAGAAAGCTCGCCGAAGAGAAGAAAAGGAGCAAGATCTTAAGGAGACAAGCAAGGGGCAGGAGAACAAGATGACTAGGAAAGGAGAGGTTGCCAAGAAAGCCATAGATCCTGCCTTATCAATGCTCATAAAATCAGTCAAAAACAAAACTGAAGAGTTTCAGGCAAGGAAAAAGCAGAAATTCAAATAACTGTATTTTGGTTACTCAGACTTTTTCATCTCACTTCTTCTAATTGGTGACATCTTTTGAAGTTACTATAGGCTGTGCTGCTTTGATTCTTACCCACCTAAAATTTCCTGAAAAGTTAATTATGGTGGTAGGTTCTGAAAACACGTAAGTAAGGAACAGATTTAGGACAGTTGGTTTTGTGTCATGCCATCTCTTAATAGAAATGCTAAAGATGGCTACAAAAACTAGTCATAATTATGGTTATATTAATAAAGATGAAGACAATTCTGCAGAGGTTTATTGCTGAGATGAAGGGATCTTAATGTTTTTAACTCCACAGAAGACTGTAAAAACATATCTGTTGATAAAGAGGGTAGTAATATAACAAAAAAACGAGGAAATTTTGTATACAGGATTTTTGTGTATTGTTTAAAAATTGCTTATGCTTCATTAATTTCTCCTTTAAATACTTGAGGACTTCCTGGAAAATATAACTAACTAATGGAAATATTACTATTTAGTAGTGTTTCATTAATATATATTAGACATAAATGTTTTAAATTGCCCCAAGTGAATTTTATGTTTTCTTCTCCTGCATCTAAATGAAATTATGTCAAAATTAAACTTTTGCTATTAATATTGCATTCCTGTTAATACAGTTACACTTACACAAAGTCCTATGGCATTGCAAGTGCCAAAAGGAAAGAAATGAAAAAGTCCAAGACAGATCTACATTATTCATTTTCAGAAAACCTATTGTTTGTCAGTTGCTCTGGTTGGAAAAGACCTTTATGATTATCAAGTCTGGTGGTTATGTAACTCTGCCAAGTTGTTGTCTTCAGTGCAGTTTCTCAAGATTGGCACATATTACTTCCAGGCACAAAGTAGTAACTCCAAGCAAGAAAGGCAAAATTTACACGTTCCATGTATTAGTGCAGATTTTTTATAAGTGGTTTATTGTATGGCTTGTATGTTGTAGCCATATGAAATGCACTAGGAACTGTAGCTTGAATTGAATGAGATTTAGAGATTGACTATACTAATATTAGTGGTGATGGAAGGGCAGGAGTTTATGCTTTATGTATGTGTCGAAAATTGGACTGAGACCAAAAGCAAAGGTCTGAACAGATATATAAGGCACAATAAGCATTCACTTAGGCCAGTATCTGGTCTCTGATGGTGGTAGTTACCAGAAGATACTCATGGTGTGCTCTCTACAACTCCAGAGGAGTGCTAGAAAAATCTCATTTACCTCTGTGTTTTCAGCAGAAGTGTATCTTGGAAGTCTGGTAAGGAGTAGTCATGTCTCATTTAGAATTCATTGGTAAATAAACAAAGGATCTTTTTGACCTTTTTGATCTCATCCTTTTAAAGATGAAAACAGGGTCTGGAATTTCTAACCCCTGCACTTGAAAATTTTATTTTTCACTTTCACTACAATGCCATGTAACCAGTAGAAGTGATGGCAATTGAGTAAAATAACACATTACAAACCAGAACGTTACAGGTGAGGCAGAACTAATTTCTCTAGCAACTTATGGAAGTCAAGTATAAAGTAGTTTGTCTCCAAGTTGGCAGCCATCAAAGCTCATGTGAGAGTGTAAGCCAGACATTTAAAGATCTAATATTACAAGTGAAAATCACAAGAGGGTTTGACTTATTTAAAAACTGAGAAAGATCAGACAATCAGAGATGAAGAGCCACGTATGTTTTCTATTATTCCTTCCTTCTAAAAATTAAATATACTATTTCAAAATAATAGCAAGTTGGCTTTTTGTTATTTTTCATATTTCAGTTGTGTCCAAAAATAACAGAAAGTTGTGCTGTCAAATGCTCAACAGCAAACAAACAGCCAACCAGAATACTGTGTGGTATGGGTTTTTTTTTAAGTAATTAGGTTTCCTGCATTTATCTTAAATCATGAGTTAAATGCTTCAACTTCAGTTTTGTAGTTATGATAAGGACTACAAAAGTAGTACTTTTGATAGCACAGTGATTTTCATTGTTTCATAGAATACTTTAAAAAACTGTAACCTTCCTAATGTAAAAATGGACCTTTTCATGCACAGGATTATGTTACCATATTCCTGTAAAAAAGCAAGACAAGGTGTCAGAAATGTCTATTGTCTTGTGTATTTTTCTATAGTTGACCTGTAGTGTTATAAATGGAAGATTTTTGTCTGGGTTCTGGATGCAGTCTAGATTAATGCCACTTACAGTCATTATTACTTTATATCTTCCTCATCACTAGCATATGAGTAATCAGTACTGTTCCAGCTCTGTATTTCAGCTCTGTGAGACTATGCAAGCTTTAACCAACATTGTTTCAAGCCTCCAGTAAGTACCCTGGCAAACCTCACTCCTGTCCTATTCTCAGAGACACCCAATCCAAAGGCTGGTTGCAATGTTTTGATGGGCAAATACGCTTGGACTGCATCCCATCCTGTCCTTGGAACTGCACAAATCCCTTGGCTTTGCACTGAATTTCTGCCTGATGCACTTAGACCTCTCTTTTTATATTTCTGGGGCAAGGAAGGAGGAAAAGGACGACTGAGGCAGATTGGGTTTGTATTGACTTCCGACAGCATGAGTCAAAGACTGACACTATCAGTCTGACCAGAAGAACTGTGCATTGCAGTCAGCAATATGTGTGGCTGAACCACTGCTCAAATGGGTTGGCACTTTATCCATGGAAAATATAAGTCTGAACAGAAGTTATTACCAAAAGGACTAAGAATAGCAGGGTGACTGTTTTAGGATGGCTGTGATTCCTACAGGTGATTAAGAGTTAAAGTCATTTCTGTGGCATGAAAAACCCCCTAAGCACAAGCTGCTTCCCTTCTTCCTTCCCCTATTTGCTTTTCCCCTTAGATTAATGCCTGGGCACTCAAAGAGGCAGGTGGGGTGTGAGTTACCCCAAGAATGGATGCCTTTGGCTTCAGAAGAATTTTTGAGACTGGGCAGGACAGCCTGAGCCATGAGTCCTTTCTTTAAAGAGTTCTGCAATGGTGACAACAGAGCAGCATCAGCAGGGAGGGAGCCACAGAAGATGCACAGTGATAGAACAATGCCTCTGTTGTTGATCACAAGTTGTTTTGAGGGGTGACCTTACAACTGGAGGTGGCAAAGAAGGTCAGTGATTCCCAAACCAACTGCAAGTTAACGCTTCTATTTTTTTCCTCATGTTTGCTGGATTTTGGAGCTCTGTATGAGAAAACTAACTACAAATGCCTAGGAACCAAAACTATGTCAAAGAGAAAATCAAGCATGGTACATGTGAAATTAGCTCTGGCATTTGCTTCAGTTATATACATGGATGCTTTTCTTTAAGCTGAAGTCTGACCTGTAAATGCCATGACAGGGAGCAATCTTCCTGTATTTTTATGTCCAAATGCTTGATTTTGCCAACAGAACAGTTATTTTGCAGGATTTTAATTTATTATCATTCAATAAGCCCCACAACGCTTATGCTCCTTGGAAGCTCAACTGCCTCATGGATGGATCATCACCTTCTCAATCCTGAAGGCCAGACTGACCACTTCAAGATATGTCCCATCTGCTAGCAGTGAACAGTAATGTGCTGTGCAGGGCCCTCCCTGGAGTCTATCCAAAGGGATCCTGCACAAGGGGATGGCTCCAAACATCACTCCTGTAGTAATACCAAAATGGGTGTAGCAGACCAAAGACACCCATAAGGAATACAGATCTATCACTAAAGTCAGCTGGTTTATTTAAGAGGCCCAAATGGGACATTGGACAGCAGTAAAACAGTGTCAGTTTGGATTAAATCATCACCCATGGAGAGCTGCAGAGAGCAACTATGCAGGTCAAATCCTATTAAAATAATGAGATAATAAAACCTGTGGAGAAAACCTAATCTAGGATTTACTTAGTCACCAACTTGGCCAGCTTTGCCAAAATATGTACTTTTTAATTGTATTTAAATCTGCACTGTGCTTTGTGTGGGCGTGAAGAGAAATTATCTTTGACTCTGAAAACCACTGTTGTGTGAGTCCTGGCTTCCTGATTTCCCCCAGCAGTTGATGGGGAGATGACTATTCTGCTACAAGGGCCAATAAGTACCCAGTATGCATATAACTCCCTTCCCATATTTAAGGAATAAGGACGGAACCTTTCAGGGATTTACTATTTGTGGTTATTTTGGCAACAGCTGATGAATGTGTATTTGAAGTTTCATTTCTCAAAAGTCCTCTGTTATGATTTGGCCCCCATTTAGTTACAGCTGTGAAAGCTGGCTCAGAGAAGGTCACAATCACACTGAGTTAAGAGTTTGTTGAGATGTGATGGAACGAACATTGGAAATAATTGTGTGTGAGCGTTGAGCAGCCGGGAGTTCGTGGAATGCTATTTAGACAGGTCCAGGATGCTAGAGTATTTTCCTCATGTAAAGTGGCTCATTATCTGGAAAAAACATTATTTTACTGGCTGGAAGTCAAAGAAGGGGCCTCCTCATATGTAGAAGAAACAACAAGCATGCCTGGAGAAGACTGCAGGCTTATTTATGCTACCTGCAAAGATCAGCCAGTCTTTCAGGGGCTTAATAATGTGGCATCTGAGTGGATTGCTTCCAGCCTTTATGATGGCCTTCAGATGCTATTCTCCTTTTGCATGCAGTCGCTCAGATTACAATTCCTGTTCGTAGTTATTACTGCATTCAGCTTCTTTTTCCATAGATTGTAGAAATGAGTTGCAAAGTTCCTAAAATCTGGAATGGTCCATCTAAGGTTGTTTCTATGGGCTTGCCTTGGTCGTTGGTTTGGTTGGTTGGTTTGGTTTTGTTTTTTTCCTCCTCTGCACATGGCCACTTCCCAGAGCAGTCCATGCTTAAAGCATTAAAGTTGTCTTGGATTTTTTGTTTGAAGTTGTCCTCTCATCTGGGCCAGAACTATTGGAGAGAGTCCAGCAGCGGGCTGTGAAGATGATGAGGGAACTGAAACATCTCTTTTATGAACAAGGCTGAGTCCTGGGGCTGTTTAACTTTGAGAAGACTGAGAGGGGAATTTACCAGTGTCTAAAGGGTGGGGATCAAGAGAATGGGGCCAGATCTTTTCAGCAATGCCTCACAATAGGACAAGGGGCCATGGGCACAATCTGGAACACAGGAGGTGTCACTATTAAAAAGTCCCAAGAAGTAGTTAAGTGGTGGCACACATGACTGCATTCTTACCTCAGATTTTATAATGGTTTAATTGTAGTACAGCAAGAGATGAAGCCTCACTGGCTTGAAAAGACACTTTTATTCAGAATAAATTAAAGCAGCAGATGGGCTCCTTATCAAAATATGAAGTAAAACTAGTAGAGTGTTTTAAAACACAAAGTGCAAGAAGAAATCTAAGATAATCAACAAGAAATAGAACAAAACCTAAACCAGACATTAAAACACAGCTGGAAACTTTATAAAGAGAATAAAGAAAACCTTTCACTTCAAACATGTACATTGAGGAATGATTTATAGAATGAGATCACCTTTTTATTGGAGTGCCACCACAAATCTAGAGAAGAGCAAGGACCAGTAAATAGGAAAAAACCCCCAAGAAATAATTGGCTAGTTTGGAAACTGCCATCAGCAGCAAGGCACAAGTTAAGTAAAAGCATCAAAACCCAAGTGAAAACAGGCATTTGGATTTGAAATCCAATTCTCCTGGAGAATAGGGCAGGACAAAACATTGACAGTGTTCTTAGCTTCCCCCACTAAGGGCAGAAGGGCTCTGTGATCACACTGCCCGTTCATCAGTCTTTGTAATTTAACCTGTTGGCCAACTTCAAGGAGCTTTGACAGAAGGGTCAAGTTAAAATATGTGTAGCCAGAGTCAGCCACATGTTTTGCTGCCTGTTTCTTAGCTGACAGACAGAAGAGGTGGACAGAGCAAGGGAAAATGGGGCGAGAGCAGAAGGTGTGTAGGACCTTATAGAGGATATAGAGATGAATGCACAAGGTCAAATCAAAAAGGCTGCCAATGCTGTGTGTTGAAGAAAGGCTGCAGCTGGAAGGCAAGTCCATTGCAGCACTTCCACAGCACCCTCCCTGTCCCCCCAAATCAGATTGTCCTCACTCAGATGTAACTATTGCCATCTGAAAAGGAAAAAAAAAATAATTTTGTGGATTCTCCTTGGTTCACTTCAGCATCACTGTCAAGAATAACGAGGACTTTAAAAAGAAGAAGAAACAAAAGGAAAAAAAAAATGGCAACAGTGCTACTTGTAACTGGGATTTGGAGCTTATGTGAAAATCTGTGAAAGGAAGCCAAAGATTTTCTAAGGGTTTGTGGACTTCATGTTGTTTCCTTGTAGTTTTATCCAAAAGAAGAGGAAGCACCTGGTAACATAGAAGACAAAAGCTGATCTCCATAAGCGACATAGTTTTGTGCCAAAAATGTGTATTGAAAAAGGAGACTTGCATTTGTTCTTGACATTATTTGCATCATTAAAACCATTTAAACCTGGTCTTTGGTCATTGTTGTTTTTTTTCCCCCGAACAAAAAACCAAAAAGTAATATGAAAATTAATGGAAGCACTTTGTTGGGAAAAGAGCCATAAAAGGGATTTCTGTGATTATAAGGCAGGCCTTATTATAAGGAGCCTCCTGAATGCCTGCAAGATATTCTAATTAGGAATATTAGGACACAGTGGGATGGAATAACATCTGGGGGTAAAAAGGTTAGCTTCCAGATATTTAGTTTAGTTCTTGTCTGTTCACTGCTTAAGTTTCTGTTAATGTTTGATACATGGTATAACGTGTAAAACACAGTAGCTACATGTATTCACTACAAATGCAGGTGAGAACAAATTATGTTTGTCTTAGATGGTAATCTATTACTAGTTATTATTTGTTCTGAAATGTGTTTTGGCTACCAAATGAAATAGGTGCCATTGAAAGAACTATAGAAACTTGATTTGTAAAATTTCCTCTAAAGATGTGGTTTGGCTGAAGCAGGTGATTTCCTGACAGCTGGTCTCTAGAGAACAAATAATACTATCCACTGTGGCAGAGCCCCTGCAACAGTTACAGGTTGTGCTTGCTTTTAGGAAAAGAAGGGAAAGGAATTGAAATCTGCTTCAACTAGAGGGGTCAGGAGAATGTTATAATTTATCTTACACTTTGCATAAGAACTATCACATTGCTTGTTGGAACTTGAGCAAGAGATGAGGGAAGCCTCTTTAGTGAATTCTGCAAAAAGAACTGTCTTTTTATAACTATTTTAGTTTCAACTTGAAAAAGCTGACCTTTGGAAATGAGTACTTGGTGTGTTAGCTAAGGTAAATGTACTCTAAAACATTAAGTCCGTAAGGACATCTGGTCTCATTTCACAGTCCTATTAAGAAGATTAACAGGAGGTGCACATGTGAAGGCACTTTTGGAAACCCCAGGCAGTGTGAACTGGGATGTGTGAAGTGGTGTGCATGTACATAGCTGCTTCCCAACACTTGAGAAACTTTTTCATGGTGGGGGTGCAGACAAGCTGCCCATGGAGTATGGGGAGTCTCCTTCTCTGAAAACATTCAAAATTCACCTGGAGATGTTTCTGTGTGACCAACTCCAGGCTCTTCTCTTTGATGCCTAATGATACGAAAAGGGCCAGTGGGTGGAAGCTGAGGCATAGGAAGTTTCATGTAAACATGAGGAGGAATTTTTTCAGTGAGGGTGACAGAACACTGCAACAGGCTGCCCAGGGGTCTTGTGGAGTCTCCCTCTCTGGAGATGTTCAAAACCCACCTGGACGTGTTATGTGTGATCTGGTCTAGGTGATCCTGCTCTGACAGTGGGGTTGGACTAGATGATATTTTGAGTTCCCTTCCACCCCTAACACTCCGTGATTCTATGACAACCATAAAAAAAAACATAAAAGTGAGATACAGATATGGCTGCCCTCATTCCTGGGAAAGGAAGCTTAGAAAATGGTATGAAGTCTCTTTTACAGCAATCCACACAGAAATCAGCAAGACTTTAGCATTCTCTAATAGTACACAAGGCTCAAATGCCCAGTGAAGGATGATGTGAAATAGGCAATTGATGTGAAAAATCCCTCACAGTGCTATTATGAAAAATACTTATTTGTAAACAGCGAATTTTATTTTGTTCCAGGCAGCTATCAGAACCATTGAATCATTAAGATTGAAAACTACCTTCAAGATCATCAAGTCCAACCATCATGAGTGTGACAGGAGCAAGGTAACAAAACCAGAAGCCACTTTCCAACGCCTTACATCCAACACAGCCCAGAGGCTGGACTCGTTTTTACATTTTGCTCCGTGGAAACAGCCCTTTTCGAAGAAGAGGGAGCAACTGGCGACCTGAAGGCCCAGCAGGCGGCACAGGGCCGGCGGGCCAGAGCTGCTTCGCAGGCAGGTAAGTGTGCCGTGCCTGCCTCCCACCCTCACTCCCTACAGCTCCGGCCCCCTCTCTCTCGCCCAGGCACCACCTTCACTGCCACCTTCCAGCCACTTCCCCAGCCCCGCGGAGAAGCCGACGGCCGCGCGTAGACTCGGCTGCCCCTGCAGAACTCCCCGAGGCCGGCAGCGCCCATCTGACCAGCACCAACTGAAACCGATGAGCAGCCGACCCAGCCAGAGGCGGAAGGGCCCTACCCTGGGCTGAGCCCCGACTCCCCGCCGCGATTGGCGCTCCCTCGGCAGCCGGCGCGACATTCGCCTTGCGAACCGCTAATCCGCCCGACGCCATTTCCGCTCGCCTTGCTCTCCTTGCCCAATCGGGGGGAGGCGGTGGGCGGGACGCCTCATCCTCACCGAGGCAACGGGCCGGCGGACGGTTCCGGGTGTGCGCGAGGCTGGCGGCGGTGGAGGGTGAGTGCTTCGTGCCTGGTTCCGCCCTGCCCCGCCTTAGCCCGCCGGTCCCCGCCTCTGCTCTCCCAGTTCTCCGCGCCCGCGCCCGGTTAAGCGTCTTCTGCAGGGCCCTGCGGGCGGCTGAGGGGAGTAACGGCTGCCCCGCGAGGCGGCCGCGCAGTGCCGACTGGGGCTCCCCGGGGTGGCGTCACCCCCGCCGCGGCGGCCCCGCTGTCCGCGGGGGCGGGGGCGTCGGGGACGCGCCCGTGCGCGTGCGCGGCGAGGGGTGACTTTGAGGCCGCGCGATGCTGAGCAAGGTGCTGGGGCCGCGCTACGCGCAACTGCTGCAGAACTGGTGAGCCCGGGGGTGCCTGCACGGCCCCGCGTCTCCCCGCTCGGCCCTGCCGTTGCCATCTCGGCCCCGCTCCTCCCCCCCTCGGTCCCGGGGCTCCCCGCACCTCCCCGCTCGGTCCTGGGGCTGCCCGATCGGCTCCCCCCCCCGCTCTGTGCCCCTCACCGAGGGCGCCGGGACCACCCGCGACCCCCCACCCCGCACCCTTACGGGGCCTGAAGCGCTTCCCGAGCCCTTCCCGCTGCCCTGCGGGTTCCCCAGGAGCAGGGACGGGCGGGGCGTGTCTGTCTGTCCGGGGGAGGGGGGTGTCTGTCTGTCCGGGGGGTGTTTGGCTGGGGTGGGTTTTGCCCCCCCCGGTGCCCATGGCAGTGGCAGCGGCTGTTGCTTTGCAGGGTCCCGGGAGGGCGAGGGCAGCAGCCCCTGGGCAGGGTGTGAGCGGAAGCTGAGGGGTTAATAAGTGGGACATCATTTAGGGAATGGTGGAATGGATGGGGTGGGGAAGGAGCTCCAACGGTCACCCAGTGCCATCCCCTGCACTCAGCAGGGACATCTCCAACCAGCTCAGGCTGCTCAGAGACTCCTCAGGCCTGGCCTGGGATGTCTCCAGGGATGGGGCCTCCAGCACCTCTCTGGGCAGCCCATTGCAGGGATCAGCACCCTCAGATTACAGAACTGTTTCCTAATATCCAACCTAAATCTCCCCTTTTCCAGCTTAAAGCCACTGCCCCTTGTCCTGTCCCTACAGACACTTGGGAACAGCCCCTCCCCTGCTTCTTTTAGGCTCCTGTCAGGGACTGGAAGGTGCTCTAAGGTCCCCCCAGAGCCTCTATTTCTTCAGGCTGAACAATCCCAGTTCCCTCAGCCTGTCCTGGGAGCAGAGCTGTTCCAGCCCCTGAGCATCTCTGTGGCCTCCTCTGGCCCTGCTCCAGCAGCTCCATGTCTCTCCTGTGCTGAGGGCTTCAGAGCTGGACACAAGGCTCCAGGGGAGCTCTGCCCAGAGCAGAGCAGCAGGATCCCCTCTCTCCATCTCTGCCCACACTGCTCCTGCTGCAGCCCAGGCTGGATTGGCTGCTGGGATGTACTCATGACCTTATGGGATTTACTCTAGTAGTGGGTATAGAAATAAACACTTTCAAGTTAAAATCCAGATGACAAATTTATCTTGATATTATCAGAGACCTTGAGAATCTGTTTTGCTTACCCTAAGTAACTTTATCCTTCTCTTTTTCATTAGGATCAGTCTCTGGGGAACTGGAGACTGAAAAGACAAATTGGAGATGGAGAAGAAATTGCTTACAAATTTACTCCCAAGTATGTCCTGAGAGCTGGGCAGACTGTCACAGTAAGTGCCACCTCCTGTGTGTCAGCAACCCTTGTTGTGATGCGGTGCAGGTGTCAGTCTGTCTGCTACAGCCTGACTGGGGGATCTCTGGGTTCCATGGCTCTCATTCCAGAGGAGCCCAGACTGATTTTCTCTATCAGCACTTCAGTCTCCAGGGCCATTTTGGGCACAGGGCAAATGGCAAAATTATTTTATGGGGCTGTTTGGAAACCTCTTTGCTCAGGTTTGGGGCACTAATCCTTCTGAGCCTCTCACTGACATAGGAATGTTCCAGAGCTTTCCAGGAGAATTCAGAGAAGTTTTAAGACTATTAGTTGACTTTGCCTAAAGTTTTAAGACTAGGTGTGCTCAGCCTTAACTGTAGCTGCTTTCCTGTATTTTATATTTTATTTTCAGTCTGCAACAGAAGTTCTTGGAGAAGGAAAATTAAAAAGTCTGTTTTTTTAATCAGTTGTTTTTTTGTTTGTTTGTTTTTTCATCAGTTGCAGCTATTTCTGCTTAACTGTCAGTGGCTCAGACACAAAACAGAGCTTGCAGTTGATCCCTTTTCTCTTTTGGATGTATCTCAGCTCCATACAGTGTAGTCATTGACACACTGGGAAGGGAATTGTGTATTCAGGAAAGAATTGGTGACTGCAGTATTAGAAAACTTATTATTTTTATTGCTAGTATTACTTGCTGTTGCAGAATTGAGAAGATCATCATCTTACCATCAGCAGTGTAGGTGAAACAGTAAAAACTGCCACTGGAACCCACAAACAACCCTGGGATGTGGAGAGAAGTGGGGAAAACTCAGGGATTTTCTCTGTGGAAACATGAAACGTTCATCAGTGGCTAACTGCAGCCTGTCTTCTCTCCAGATTTGGGGTGCAGATGCAGGAGTGTCTCACAGCCCCCCCTCTGTGCTGGTGTGGAAGAACCAAGGCAGCTGGGGCACTGGGGGGAACATCCGCACGTTCCTCGTCAACTCGGAAGGAGAGGTGGGAAGGGGCTGGGGGGAAGGCCTGGGGGCTGGGCTGCTCCCATACCTTCCATCTCAGGGCTGGGGGATGATGATGATGAAATCCTGATGGGAAGGTCTCTAAAATAAGACTGTTTCAAACACTGCAATTCCCTGGATGTAACTGGAGAAAACTGGGATTGTCAGGCTGAGTGTGGGTCAGCAAAATGCTGATGGGAATGGGGCAGTTCTGTGGGAACAGGCTGAAGGAGCTGGGATTGTTCAGCCTGGAGAAGAGGAGGCTCAGGGGAGACCTTAGAGCACCTGCCAGTGCCTGAAGGGGCTACAGGAAGGCAGGGGAAGGCCTTTTCACAAGGGATAGGACAAGGGAAAAGGGGAGATTTAGGTTGGATATTAGGAAAAAGTTCTTTAATCTGAGGGTGCTGATCCCTGGAATGGGCTGCCCAGAATGGTGGTGGAGATCCCATCCCTGGAGACATCCCTGGCTCTGAGCAGCCTGAGCCAGGTGGGGCTGTCCCTGAATGTGTAGGGAGGTTGGACTGGACCTCAGGAGATCCCTTCCAGCCTGAGACTTTCTATTATATCCATGGCCTCCTTTTCTTCACTTAGAAAAAACCCTGCTAGGAAAGAATTTGTTTGGAATTTGAGTATCTCTTCAGAAGAAACAAAAATAGTAAGTTTTACTGGGAATTCCAAGTTGTTACAGTGTTCTAGGGAGCAGTGTCAGCTGCAGTGTAGGAAGGTAGTTGTCCTTTCAGTGTTGGAAATGCAGCAGAAGTTCCCATTTGCAGGGGTTTGAGTGCTCCTCACTGTCCTACAACTAATCTGCTTAAACCCCTGCACAAGAGTCCTGCCAGGAATATTCTGCTGGTGCTTTGGCTGCTGATCATTAATGTGCCATTATCCCAGGGAGCTGGGAAATAAGGGCAGGTAAACCAGCCCACACACTGGTTTTCCTGATGGCAATGCTGGTGCACAAGAGCAGGGCAGGGTAGGAGAAATATGAAGCTATTAAACCTGGATTGTCCCTGTTCAGTGGCTGTCCCCACACTGCTCACCTGTACTGTCCCTGCTCAGAGGTTTATGGGCAACCCTCTCCCCAAGCAGAAATTGGCACCCATGTGTGCAGAATTCCACACTAGGAAGAAGAATTCAAAAATAATTTAGTAATATAGGAAGCTTCCTAGGGCTTTAGAGGTTCTTTTAGTGCCTGTTTTGGAAAGGCTGTCCTGGGAATTGATCAGCAGTGGGAAATGGGAGTGTTCTTCATGCTGGGGAGTCACACTGAGAAACTCAAGTTGCTCACATTCAGCTGCTAGGTGGAAGCTTGTTCAATACCACCAGCCACCTGAACTGTGGCTGCTTCCTCCCAAATCCTTGGCTAATGCCAGAGAATTCCTGAGGTGACATGGCCCTGCTGCTGTGGTGTGCAGGGCATGGCCAGCAGTCTCCTGCCCAGCCAGTGTGCAAGCTGGGGCAGGTTGCTTTGAGCTCTCCCCAGTTTCATAACATCCGTATCCATATCCTGATGGAACTTGGGCTGGAGCCTTCTCCTTCCCTGTCTTCTGCAGGAAGTTGCAGTGAGAAGTGTCACTAAATCCATCGTGCTGCGAGAGAACGAAGAGGAGGAAGATGAAGCAGACTTTGGAGAGGAAGATCTCTTCAACCAGCAGGTAATAACACACACCAGATCCTATCACTGGGTTCATCAGGTGCAGGATTGAGGAGGATCCCTTCCACTTTGCCACTCTCGAGCTTTATTCCAGAGGGGTGATTCCCAACCCCACATCATTCCCACAGAGAGGAGAGTGGGGATGATGCTGCCAGGGGTTGCTTGAGGGCACAGCTGGAGCAGTGGCTGGTGTCAGGGCAGGTGTGAGGGGATCCCTGGCACCCCTCAGTTCCTGTGTTGCAGGGGCACAGCCCATTTTCAGAGTTCTAAGGTTCATTTCAGTGCTGGGTTTTCCTCCCATTCCCATCTTTGTTTCCCTCTCAACTTCTGAGGCATTTCTGCTGTCAGCAGTGTGGCCACTGGCTGATGGATCCACTGAAATCCAATGAAGGGGGAGGCTGCTGCCAGCTGCAGCTTCCTGGCTGATTTGAGGAGTACAAACCTGCTGCATCTGAACCACACTTGGTTTCTCTCAACAATCTCATAAACTTTTCCTGAGTTAAATCCTGTGAAATCCCTGACCAGCTTTGGCAGGGTGAGGGGGAGAAATGCCCCTCATGCAGCTGGCACCAGGAAATACTTGAAATCCATTCCAAATTCCAGCAATCCACCCTCCTGAGCAGTGGCCATCAGCTGCCCTTTCCCAGAGGACCCTGTGCAGGTTTGAGGAGGAGCTCTGACAGCTCTGCTGCTCTCCAGGAGATGGAGTTGGAGTAAAAAGCAATGAAAACAGAAACTGAGGCAGCTCCTCAGCACAGACCTCTCTTGTGAGATGCAGGAAGGGATTTCCTGTCCTAAAGCTAATGACATCACACCCTTCATTTGTCATCTGTTGAAATTAGGGAATTAATTAACCCATCCACCCCAAACTGGGCAGCAGGGTCTTCCTCCTGACAGCAGACACCAGTGGGGCTGGGACCTGTCCTGAAGAGAACTAAACTACCCGAAAAAGGCTTTGAGTGAGAGAGATCACCAGAATTGAGGCTGATGGTAGGAATGAGCTGGTAAGAACTGGTAGAGGTAGTGGAAGCTCAACTCTGTGTGTCTTATTTCAGGGGGACCCCAGAACAACCTCTAGAGGCTGCTCAGTGATGTGAAGAAAGAAAAAAAAAAAAGAAGCTATTATTTGCTCTCTTTTTCATTTATTTCCTTTTATTTTTGCTATTTCTTTCCCTCCAGAGCCACTGAAAACTATTTTTATATGCATCATCTGATTTCTTTGAAGTTTACTCCTTGGTACATTTTTATAAAAAAAAAATCAAAAAAAAAAACTTTAGTGAACAAAACTGCCAGAATTTTTAATAGATTTATTTTTCCCTCTTTGTTCAAACACTATCTTGCAATACAGATTTTTTGCCC
>JANHGL010007052.1:0-13888 GCA_024611195.1 Ceyx melanurus
TATTTAATTATTTATTTCCACAGCTTTTTGCTCTTAATGCCAACCTTTGTGATCGTTCTATTCCTAAACAAGCTGCAATTCCTGGCTTTTTCTCCACTGATAATTAAAACTCTCAAGAGCAAATGAAGGAATACGACCAGCACAGTACCTGCAGCCATGGGCTGGTCCTGGGGGTGACTTAGGTCCATACCTGCCTGTGAACCTGCAAAAGACAGAAGAGCACTCTGAGTTGCTTTGTACTTAGAACCACTCACCACACACAGTTGTTGGAATCTCACAAATCCCCATTATCTTGGCCAAAAGCAACGCTGGAAAAGCAAAAAAAACAACACCAAATAATTGTTATTCTTCATTGGACAGCTGCTTTGCATCCCGAGCACTGGCACGTGCCCAGAAAATGGATTATTTTCTAACTTCAAAAAAATGAGAGAACAGCATAAACTCTGAATTTTGCTTTGCCAGCTCAACCACCCTGCCAGCACAGCAGCTCTAGGTGAAGCAAATCCCTATAAAGCACAAAGTGCAAGACAATTTTACATTCTTTTCCCAGGACAAAGGGAAAATCCTGTTATCTTCACAAAATCTACTTGGATTTCATGGGAACTCAAATCCAATTCCCAGTTAGAAGCTCTGAAGGGGATCAAATGTCAGGAATGATCTTAGGAAACCTCAGAAAACCGGTGGCCTGGTTTCCAGGAGTGCTGAGCAGACCCCTCCAGAGACCACCTAAGCTGCAGGAATTTCCATCCCCTCTCCAGTGCCCAGGTTGAGGCTGGTGGGGAGTTGAGCTGGAGGCACCAACCCTGGCCTGTCCAGCTCAGTCTCCACTCAACTCTTTGCTGCCTTGAGATGGCAGCGATAGGAGGGTGGATCAGTTCAGTGTGGCACAGTTACCTGCTTCCTTCCTCCTTTCTTTCCTCTTGCTTTTTTCCTCTTTTCACTTTTGAACCTACCAGAAGATCTTTTATCATCTTGGAGCATAAAAAAATAAAATTAATAGCTCCAGGAGCTGCAAAACTCATTCCTGGCAATTACATAACAGAGCTACACCCGCCGTGGCCGTGAGGTGTTAACCACCAGTGACATTCAGCCCCAACTCTCTATCTTTACCACCAGGGCACATGGAACATTTCTGTGGTCTTGGCAACGTCAGAATATAAAGCTCTGTTACCTCTGAGCATCAGATGAGGCTGCCCAAAGAACCTGCAGCAGCAGAGGTCAGGCTGATGATCCCACAGAGCAAAGGCAAACTCCCAGAAGAAGGAAGAAAAACCAGCAATAATAAAACAACCCAACCAAAGGGGTTTTCAAGGTTTGGTTCTGTAGTTTCACAAATTAAAATATCCACCCAGGTCAAAGGTCCAGGAGTTAGACTGTGCAGGGAGATCCCATTGCTACTGCAAAGAGCAAGGGAAAAAAAAACCAGCCACCCAAGAGTGTTAATGATTCAAACCACCCAGCGGAGCCCGAGCCCTCCAGGGTGTCACTCCCGCCAGCAGACAGGTTGTTAAGCTCTTAGCACTGGTGAAAATTATCCTAAAATTAAATCCGAGCTCCTTTTGTGCCGCTGTAACAGGAGCACACGCCTGCCTTGAGACTTTTATTAGTGCCTTGTGTCCTGAAGGCGGCCACGGAGTTAATTGACAAGTTTAAATATTAACTAAGCCTGCGTATTTAAAATAAAGAGGATCAAGGAACTCCACTAACTGCTCTCCCTTCGTCTTTGTTTCATTTTATCGCGCTAGGAAAAGCGAGGTGCAAAGAAGCAAAGCAGAGCAATTTACCCTGTGAATAGTGATGGGGAAACCTCGGCCAGGGCACGGGAACAGCCTTCCCTCTGCTATCGATTTTCACTTCACATTGCAATAACAGATACTTAAATTACACAAGCCCTCGTAATCGTGCAGATAATTAAGCTCCGGGCAGGACAATGAAATCCTCATTATTCTGTAAGACTTGGATTCGTTTTAATTGCATTCAGAGAGCCTGTGCAGTTGCCCCACCCGGGTGAAAACCCCGGGATGCTGCCCAAAGGGCTGGGGAAAGGTGGGGATTGGGAACCGCAGCAGTTCTGGCTTTGCCAGGTTGATAGTGGGTCTGGAAAGAAAGAATCAGAGCCCCTGTGTGGCCGCTTCAAACCAGCTCATCCCACACGTATTCCTCTTTGGAAACCACTGCAACCCTCCCAAGGGCTACGAAGGACCCAGGAGGACAGAGCTGCTCTCTGGAGTTACAGGTCCTGGGCTTTCCATCACCCTCCAGCCTTCAGCATCCACCCACTCGTGCTTTCTGTCCACTGTTAGCCTCAAACTGCTTCTCACAGCCTTCCAGCTCTCGCAGGATTCAACCTCAGCTCTCTTTTCCTGAGCATCTGAAGCCTAGACCCCTCCCCGTTACACGAGTGTGCCAGGAGGAGAAGGTCCCAGGAAGCTTCCAACCCCAATCCCGGACAATTAAATCCCATTTCTCTACCTGACACCGAGGAATTCACTTACAGCCCCCGTTCCTCTTCACAGAGCTGCCGTGGCCAGGGCGTGTGGAGAGCCAGCTCCTGTCTGCTGGGCTGCAGCTGTAGCCCCAACGTTCATTCACAAAGCAGAAGTAAAAATTCGAGTGCTTTTTGAAGCCCAATCCTTCACCGTCCCGCGGCCAACGCCAGAAATATTCAAATGGCTTCCTAAAGCTGGGCCGTGGCACTGCCCTCCCCAGCCTGTCCAGGGTTTGTCTGCTGGTTCAGGAGTTCACGGAAGCCACAAGAGAGCCAACCTGAGTTGGAACCCCCTCAGAGGGGAAGTTTTGCAAATAGCTGAGAACACTGATGCCCTGTGGTCACCAGCAGGGCTGCGGCCAGTAAAACGGGGAATTGTCTGGAATTATCACCACCTTACCTGCCTGTCTCCCAGCTGAACACCAGAACGTTGCCCTTCTACTGCCAGCTGCAGTGCCCAGCCCCAGAGCACTGCCAAGGGGTCATCTTTATCAGTCCCAAATGCTCTTCATCCTCCCCAGCACAGGGAGCAAACACAGCCCAGCTCTTCTCAACAGCCACAAGGAAGCCAAAATAACCCCACTGGCCACTCCTGGCCCCTGCCCTCCAGGCAGACCCTCCCCAGTCAACCTCTTCCACCTCAACACCTTTTCCACCTCCCGCCCACAGCGTGGGGGTAAGGAGAGCAGGCCCAGCTGATTTCCCTGCACAGCAGCCTCCTCCAGCATTTCCAGGCTGGGGGGCTGCCTGGAGAAGGTTCCTGGACTGAATCAGCTGCTGGCAGGGGCTCTGCTGCTCGGAAGCACCGTTTGAAATGACAGGGGCACGGCGAGTGCACGAGTCATTTTGGGAAGAAACCTCCCTCAGCAGCGCAGGACTAAGAGCTTTTTCTTTTCTGATATCACAGTACATGACCTTCTAAAGTCTGCAGAATATCTTCCAGAAACTCAGCCCGCTGCCAGCACAGCAAAGGGAGGTGACAGCACCAGGCCAGCTCTTGGGATCTTTGCAAAACAAAAGCCACTCACAAAGAGATGCTGCCGAGTAAAGAGTGTGGATTTGGGCTTCCCAGAGCCAGGTCTCAGACACCTCCTCCTGCCAGCATCCATCTCCCAGTCAGTGGCTGTACCAAGCCCCTTCACACTGGGCACAGAACCCAGGTCAGGATTGTCACCCCTTTGCCCTCAAATTTCTCAGTGATTCCAGGGGAACTGGGATCTTCCCCAGACCCAGGGAAGCAGCCACTTGGCAGCTGCTGTAGCCAGAGCACAATCAACACTTCCACATCAACTTCAGCCCCAAGCCAACGAGCTCAGCACGTGGACCAGTCCTCAGAATCCCCACGTACAGAACTACAACCTGAAGGATGGTAGTTGTTACATGTACAAGAAACATGAACATACACACAAAAAAAAGAGATAATTCTGAAATCACCTCATTGGCGATGGCAGAACCATGCTCCTTTTCCAGCCAGGGGTTACTCTGGCAGAACTAAAGCTCCTTCTCCCACGAAAGACACACAGCAGACCTGACCTGATCAGGAAAATGAGGCTGAACTGGGAAGTGCCCAGCTGACCCCAGACCCATCCTTCCAAAACACCAGTGATGTCTCTCAAGCAGCAACAAGTCTCGATCCAAACTGAGTACTTACTCAAATATAAAGATTAAAGCCTTTAGAACAGTATCATGCTAATAAAAATAGGCTTCTGAGACAGCAAAATCTGAACTCCAGCCGTTAGAGCAAGGGTTTGAAAGAAGAACATCACCTCTGAAGCGATGCTCTGCCACGCTGCTCCTTCAAAACACTGACAACTTGGGTTCTCTTCCAAAGCAAATTACCCTGCAGCCCAAGATTAAATCTCGACTTGTTTTGCGCTGGCTCTGAAAGTCGCACACGCGTTTTTTGCAAGTGAAAAGAAACCAACCCACCCTTTAATTCGTTACGAGCTGGACTACGAGGAGCTGCTACAGCGGGCGCTAAACCCCCAACTTTATCGGTCTTGTGATGCTTCTGAAATTCAACGGCGGGGGGGTGGAGGAGAAGCCCCGTTCGTTTCCTGTTTAATTGCAACACGCGATTCGATTCCTCCTCCCGAGGCTGCGATCACGATCGCGATAGAGGAGCCGTTTTGGAAGCAAACGGGGCGGGCGGAGCCCGGGGCGGGGGATGCTCGGCGGGGAAGGGGGGATGCGGCGGCACCTTCCCTCTCCCCCCGTGCCCGGGGAAGGATTGAGGGGTCTTTTCTCACCTGCCATGCTCTGGCTCCGGCTCCGCCTGCCCGCCCGGGCCCCGGGGACTGTCAGCGGAGCTCCCGGCCCGGCCTCGCCTCCCGCCCGCCGGGCACCGCGACATCCGGCCCCGGGCTGGGCGGGCGGAGAGCGGCGCCGGGCGGTGGAGAGCGGAGACACCCGGGGCTCGCCGGTGGTGGGGGACATCGGCACCGGCTGGGTCTCTGGGGGGAGCTGAGGGAGGTCAGATGGCATCAGAGCACGGACGGCATCCCCGGGTCTGGAGGGTGATGCTGGTGCCAGGCTGATGCTGGTCCAGAGGTGATGGCTGCTGAAGGACAACACAAGAGGAGGCTGAAGCAGCCCTGCTCGAACTACGGGACTAAAAAGCCCGCTGGAAACACTGCACTATGGGGAAAACATCCCTCAGCTTCATGGAGATTGGCATTTTTCCCACCCTCAGAGGTACCGAAGCCATGGCAGGTCCTCAGGGGGCCAAGGGGAACAGCTCCAGGAGACACTAAACAAGAGGAGTAACCTCACACTGAGGGCTGGGACTCACTGCCATGCTCCTGACCAAGGTGATGCCTCAGTCCCCAGCTGCCCACCACGCCAGCTGCCAGCAGTTCCCTCCAGCTCACCCTGCACAGGGCTCCCAGCAACCCCAGTCCACGGCAATGGGTGGCACCAGGTGACCTTCACAGGTCACTTTGCACCCAAATCCTTCTTCCCCAGGAGGGTGCGAGACCCTGGCACAGGTGCCCAGAGAGGTGGGGGAAGCCCCATCCTACCAGGCTGAGATACCACAGCATGGCACCATGATCCTCCCACTTACTCTGTGTTGTCTCAACAGCTGCTTCCCAAGTTTATGCTTTTCCATCACTTGGAAAAAGATTCTGGAAATAAAATGATAAAGTTATCTGGGGCACTCATGCCCAATTCCCTGCTGCTCCAGCTAATCTCTGCATTCCCCTGCCCGAACTATTCCATCATCAGGCAGGTTTCTTGCTGCTCTGAGCTCTAAGAGAACCCTGGAGTCACCAGTGTGATGATCAGGAACCTGATTCCATCTTCCAGCCCAGGATGATTCACAGCCATTTTCTCTTGGTGCCACATGTGGTTTCCAATTTACATTTACTTTCTACATTTTACTAACATTAATTTCCCTTCCCCTCATACTTACCACCAGATAACTAATCCCATCTTCTCCAAGCTTTTATTTCAAAGGGCAGAAATCAAAAGACTGGGTTTGCCAGCCTATAAAAAGCACCTAGTAATTCATAAATACACAGCCCCATGTTTTATCCTGTTAAATCCTCCCCCTGCCATTCTCCTGCTCTTAAAGACAACCAGCTTTTTTTTTTTTTCTTAATTCTTCTTCCCCCTGAACTTACACATCTGTAATGCAAATTCATCTCTCTGCAACTTAGGGCTACCAAGGGCTGGAAAAGGAATGAATCATCTGACTGGAGACACAGAGCTTTAGAAAGATTCAAAACTGCAGAACCAGCTTAATAGTAAAGATGTTATTTTAGAGTAATTCTCAGGCTGGGGGGGGTTAAGGGGCTGTGGGGGCCAGGGACGTGACAAGAGGCTCGAAACATCCTTGGGAGCAGAGGCTGTTCAGACTGAAACACCTCTGGTGTGCAGCAGACACAGTAACAACTGAATCATTTGGCCTGCTCCGTGCCAGCGAGAAATGTGAACGTTGAGTAAAACTGAGAACCTTCAGCACATGGGAACACGGGATCTTTCGAGGTGGTCGCAATGAGCAGCTCAAGGAAATGAAAAATGAAAACCCTGACACGGTTCTTACACCTCAACCCACCACTGGAGAGTTAGCAGCTCGGTCTAAGGAAGGAGAGAGAAGCGAGATAAGGAGGCAGCAGTTAGCAGGGCACTGAGTTTTGCAAGAGATGAGAGGGACACTGCTGCAAAATGCCACCAGGCTGAGTTAAAAGCATTTTCTATCAATAGACACTTCCTTTTGTTCACTTTTCTTGCACTCTCTGTTAATGAAAACTCCTAATGCAACTGCTTTTCTTACAGGGAAGCACGGCAGCTAGCTGCAAAGCTTTTAATTCAAAAATAGCCCTCATTCCTGTGTTGGCTGGTTCCATATTTGTTATGCAAATGCTATTACATCATTTCTGGACAGAGCGTGGTCTGGGGCCGCACGATAAACCTGCTTTTAGCTAATTAGCAGAGGCTTGGCCACAGCTCCTGACCTCGAGCATCTCGCGGCGCTGTCCGAGGCGAGGACCCTCCTGCCCCCGCTCGGCTGCGTTTCCTGAGGACTTTTATAATCCTCAAGAGACAAAAACATCTTCTACCTTTAAAAGCCATAAGCTACTCTTCCAAAACACGTAACCGACTTCAAAACCACCGAGTGCTTGAAGTAAAATCGTGGCTTCAGTTTCGAGCCAAGAGGATATACCCAGCTCTTCGTTTCCAGCCTCCCTGGTGGTGATGGGTTTTCAGATGGAAGCACCTGTCTGATAACAACCTGCTCCAGAGCACAGAATGCTTGAGATTGGGACAGACCTCAAAAGAGCCAGTCCAACCCCCCTGCCACAGCAGGGTCACCCAGAGCAGGTCTAGGTGGGTCTGGAATGTCTCCAGAGCAGGAGACTCCACAACCTCCCTGGGCAGCTGGTCCAGGCTCTGGCACCCTCACTGTGAAAGTGTTTTCTCATTTATGTGGAACCTCCTGTGTTCCAGCTGCACCCATCACCCCCTGTCCTAAGGGGGACCTGCAGCCCCGTAAGATGGAGATGGAGCCACCCCTGTGGTTTTGGGGCCTGTTGAGCGCCCAGAGCAGCTACCTCAGCCCTGCTCCTGCTCCCTCCTCCCCCCGGAGTTTCCAACCGCTGCCCACACGCTGCAAACGCCCCCTGAAGAGTCAAAAAACCCCCACTCTTCCCTCCGCAGGGTGCGAGAGCATCGCAGGGCTGAGGGGGGCGGGAGGGACCCCGAAGGAACCCCTTCGAAACCACCCCCTCCAACAACAAGAAAACACCAATAAAAGCTAACACCGGGTGGGCACCGCGGCCGCCCCTTCGGAACCACCCCCCTCCAACAACAAAAAGACACCAATAAGAGCTAACAGCGTTTTGTAAAAGCGCGGGGTGCGGGGGAGGAGGAGCCGGGACCGCCCCGTCCCCGCCCGAAGCGCTGAGGCCAGCGGGGTCCGCCCGCTCCCGCTGCTGGGGGCACGGCCGGGGGCACCGCTCTCCACCCTGGGGCTGGCCGGGGGCATGGCTCTCCGTCAGGGGCACCGCTCTCCACCCTGTGGGTGGCCGGGGGTACTGCTCTCCACCCTGGGGCTGGCCCTGCTGCTGCTGGCCGGAGGTACCGGGCAGAATTGGGACGGGACACCCCGACCCAGGCGCGGTGCCCTCGAAGGGCACGTAGAGGGCACCGTGCGGGGAGCGGTCGAGGCCTTTGCAGGGCCGTCACCGTCCTGCTATCCCTTCGGTAGGGGAGGATAAAGCCCCCTCCAGCAGGTGTGGGTCCCAGCAGGGCCCTTCTGTGCCTTCACCCGGGTGTGGGAGAGCAGTGGTCAGACAGAGCATCCTCACCCACCACCACAGCCTGAAAAAAAACCCACAAATTCTATTTCCACATCTGCATCCCCTCCCAGCAGAAACCCTCGTGTGCAGATGTCTGCTCACCCCTGCCCAGCAGGCAAAGCTCAGCAGATATTCTCTACATCCTTCTCCCTGCAGCCAGGGGGGTACCTGAGGGCGCTCAGCATCCCGCTGGTGTCGTGGACAAGAACTGTGTTGATGGCACCAGCAAACACGGGCTGAGAAACTCAGTTGTCCCACGGTGCTGAAGACATCTCGATGAGGGTCCCATCAGCAACGGGCTCAGAACACGGAGGGTGTTGTGACCCTGCCACGGGGTTTGCGTGGACTCGAGTGTCTGCTGCTCAGTCAGCACCAACCACCCCTGGACAGTTCCGTGATTTATTACTAAAGAGAATAAAAAAAAATAGAGAGAATAAACTTTATACGAAGAGAGAAAAGATAAACAATACTTTCCCAGGCCAAAGATGAGAAAAAATAAGCTCTGGATCACATGAAATGTATTTTGTTTTGAGATAAGTGTTCTGGGGATTTCATTTCACATCCTTTACCTTATTCTCTTGCACTGAGTCAACATGAAGGTATTTACAAATACATGTCCTGTGTGTGTGGATCTGGGTGGTTCTCAAGAAGAAGTTACGAGCCTGAGCATTCGTGGATTGGCCCAGATGGAACAAAATGAGAAGGTTAATCACTCCGCTCAGACCACAAAGGATTTCCACTGTGCCTGAGCCCTTTTTTCCCCCAGTCACTAACAGAACAGGCTTTGTTTGGTCCTTTCACAGACTTCGAGACAGCCTCGGGGGGTGGGAGGCAATCAGGAAAATATGCCAAGTTAGAGAAATAGTTTCTGGTTTCTAGTGACAAAGGAAAAAAAAAAATCGACCACAAATGACTAAGTAGATTAGTGTCTGGGAAAGCAGAGATTTTCCTTCTGTTGATGCCACCCCGCAGTGGGATGGTGGCTCCAAGCACTCACTTGGTCCTCAGATGGTTTTTCCACGAGCACTGACATCAGTTTCTACCTCAAGCAGTTGAAAAGGTGAGAGGGAGAAGGAAACTTGCAGTAAGTCCTGAAGGTCAGAAATTTTATCCTGAAAACATCATTACATGCAAGAGCAAGATCCTCGAAGGTTGTAAAGGAGCAGAGCACCAGAAATGGAACATTCCCAGTGATCCAGAACTTCCCTGCTGCTGTTCTAGAGGGAAATGTGAAGCTCATGGAAAGGGGTGGGCTGATGGGGATGGGTCTTGAAGGGTCCATGTCTGGAGCCTACACTTGCACCCTCACTCACAGGGTCTTAGAAACTATGACACGAGAGAGAAATGGCTGAGATGCTTAAATTCCTGGTGTATGGCAAGGTCGAGGACTTACTGGTCAGTTAATGCACAGAGACTTTGTGCCTCAGGGGGTTTAGTGCAGGTCTTGACCACATCATTAGTTGATGTTTCATAACCCAAAAAGTTTTCCATATCTCTATCCAGAATCTCTTCAGAAACTCCCAAGATTTAGAATGATTTAAAAACTCCTCCAAGAACACTTGTGCACAGTCCCTGCAGCCCCACGGACTTGCTAGTTCTGTCTGATTTCACTGCTTGCCCCCACCTTTGTTTTCAACACCTGGGAGAGCCCCACAGCGTCAGCACATAAATTCCTGCACCCTGCAGACCAAAACAGCCCTCGCTTCTGAGTCAGCCCTGCCCAGGAGACCTTTGGCCTGTTATGGTTAACGAGTAAGTTTTATTTATTTGTTTGCTTCGGAAGGAGAGCTGTGGCTCAAAGTGCACCAATCCAGGTGATAATGTTCAGTGTAGGACTCAGACTGTGATCACTCCCAGAGCTGACACCAGGGCTCAGGGAAGCTGCCCCTGCCTACCAGGCAACCAAGAAATGCAAGCTGGCGCCAAGGGCTGCTGTGGGATGCTCAAGATCTTCAATAACCTCCTCTCTGACCTGCCCTGGCACATCAGAGTCATCCTGCAAATGCCATCCCACCCAGACACCCCACTAAACCCCCCTGCTCTTGGGTAGCTCTCAAGGAAACAGATCCCGGGAGCTGTGGGGAGGGATCATTTATATTTTACGAGCAACCCGAGAGTGCTCTGAGCGCAGCGACTGCATTAACGCCGAGCACACCTTGCAAGGGAGCAGGGAAACGGCTTTGAAGAGTCCCTGTATTTTTTCTTCCTAGCCCACAGATGGAGCTAAAATGCAGTTTATCCGTTGAATTCGTGGGGCAGCCTGAGCCAGAGGTGCTCTCTTCAAGGTGTGCAGTTGGGGGCTGTTTTCATCACACACCAAGAGGGACCATCCAGCAGGTTTAGGAACAGTTTTGTGGCCACTTTCCCCTCAGTAAAAATCAAGAAACTTTCAGAACAAACCAAGGACCCCAAGGTTTTACACATACATCAAAACTTCAGCCCTGCCTGTAGCCCCTGGGAGAATTCGGTTCCATTCTTCCTGTCAGCTAAGCATGGTTTTTTTCCCCTTTTTAGTTTGACTTTTGCTGGTACGAAGCAATTTAACTAGACAGAAATCACCACCAGAGCTGGGTTTTTTCCTTTATCACTCATTTTCCAACATCCACAAGCACCCAGAGCATCTGTTTCACTCCCTGATCCTGACCACCAGACTGGGATAAAAAGAAATAATCACCACCTTTCACAAATTAGAGGCAAAATCAAAGGGCACAACAGGCCGAAGTGAGCACCAGGATGGGAAGAAGTTTTCCCCCAGGTTCCTCAGGATTGTGAGGACGTGACAAAGAGGAGAGCTCGGGAGGTTCTGTGTCAGCTGCACTTGTCCCTTCCCTGCACGTTTCATACAAATCTCTGCCACAGCAGCTGGGGATTTGATGGGTAGTGATCCAGCTTCCCCCAGATTTGATGGGATTAATCTCATCACAAAAGGCGATCCATGGATTTTAAATAATTCCCTTCAGGATAGAAAACTGGTTTTAAAAGGCAAATTCATCCAAAGAGCTTAGAAAAAAAATAAATCAACCAGGCTCATAATTTCCTTTCTATTTACCTCCAAGAATAAAGATCTATAAACACTGGTGTTTGTTACTATACTGAACTTCCAGTTCTCTAAACATTTGGTATCTGATCTGGCAAACAAAATAGAGTTGAAAGCCACTGCAGCCAATTGCTCAGATGTGTTCTCTGTGTGAACACCCTGTCAGATCACACCAGGGCTGGCCTCAGGCCCCCCAGAGCCAGAAGA
The DNA here is from genome assembly GCA_024611195.1 of Ceyx melanurus. Classification (NCBI taxonomy): domain Eukaryota; kingdom Metazoa; phylum Chordata; class Aves; order Coraciiformes; family Alcedinidae; genus Ceyx; species Ceyx melanurus. The sequence continues at coordinate 11,534 of JANHGL010007052.1, forward strand.
TGACTCCCAGTTAAAAGACAGGTCACTGTGGGAAGGAAATCAAGACTACACCACTCACTGACATTTATAAATCCAGAAAACAAGCAAACAGCTGACTGGTTTTGGTCTTTCCAGTGATGAATTTCAGGCCAGAGGGAGCAGTTTTTCGGCAGCAGACTGAAGCACCATTCCAGACTGTCCCACCAGACACAGGAACAGCATCTCAGTCACTCGTGTTCAGTTGCCAACCAGGCTTGGGAAGGAGACCAGGCACAAGAGCTGCCCTGCCTGCTGTGGTAATAGGAAATTCTCTGGTTGAAACAGCTGCTTAGCTCAGCACAGGTTCCTCTGGCAAATATTGGTGTAAAAAGCAGAGAGATTTTCATTCATCTCCCGGAAAGACTCTCCCATGGCAGCCTGAGCAGGAAAGCAGCACCTCAGTGTGTTCTGGGTGGGGGTAACTGTGTTGTCAAAGTGGAAGCAGTGAAGTGTTTCCTTGTTTATCCTCCATCCAGGTCACTGCTGAGTGACTACACCCAGGATAGAGAGCAAGGGAGAAACACTTACCCTAATGGCAGCACTGTGGGAAAACACTCAGCTCTTTTGAAAGGTTTTCTTGCCAGCAGCACCTACTGCTGGTTGTGGGGTCAGGGGTGGTGCTGAGGCACAGGCAGGCTCAGGGAGAGCCCAGTCCAGCACAGGGAAGGCAGAGGGGCTGGCTGAGGGTCCCCAGCCCCAGCCGAAACACTCCTGCTGTTCTCTCCACAGTGCTTTGGGAGCCTGGAACCGACAGTCCTGGCAACAGCCCTGGCTGCCAGACTTGTGCACGGCCTCGAGTCAAGGAGGACAGAGCAGGATCCTGCTAGCAAACCGATGACAGGAGCTGGAAAAAGTCACGGAGCAGCTGTGAAGGCTTCAGGGCTTTTGTGATGTTCTCAGTTCTGAAAGCAATGGAGGATTCCAGAACTTTCTGAACAGTCTGAAGACATCGTCATTCACACCCGGCTGGGTGCAGGGACAGCTGGGACTGTGAGAACCATGCCTGAAGTGAAGGGGCCACCCAAGGTAAAGGGATTACGTGGAGGAAAGAACAAAAAAAAAAAAAAAAAGCCAAGTTTGAGTCGTGGCTGCTGGTGCAGAGACTGAGCCTCAGTGGGGACGCCAGACACTGCAGCTTCGTGCTGGGCTTTGCTCAGCATAAAGGAGCCATAAACAGCCCAGGGAAAAATGGTAGAGCCCTTCTGGGGAATTTCCTGCTGCAAGGACATACACCATAACCCCTGGGAGCAATTTCTAGCAGATATTAATAGAAGTATTTAATCTTCATGATTTTAAAGCATTAAACGCCTTTCCCTTTGGTTTTTCCCCGTGTCAGCTTTACACTGCACCAGTTAACAGCCCCCAGCCTGCCCAGGGCTCCCTGCATCCCTCCTCCAGTGGAAGGGGAATGGTCTGTGAGGGGGTCAGTAACAAACCCCACAGCCCAGCAGTCGGGAGGATTGAAGACCCCCAGCTTTCCTGCATCTCACCCCCTGCACCCCAGCACACCCCAGGGGCAGAGGAGAGGCTGCAAAGCCTCCTCCACTTGCTTGCTGCCGAGTTTTCTTCCTCCAGGCCCTGGTGGCAGAGCTCTGCTGGCCCCAGGTGCTGCACAGCAGCTGAGCCTCTTACACCAGCTGGAAATTCCCACCGGATGAGTAACAAGTCACGATAGGATTTGCCAAAGCTCTGAGATAATGGGAAAGTTCTCTTCCCAGAAAAAGACTCTCTGGGATGGGGTTGAAGGAGAGCTGCTGGTTCTGGTCGTCCTGCTCAGTGTCAGAAAGAGACTGTTTCACTGCTTTCAAGGGTTTTAGTGACCTCAGCTGCTCAGAGTGTGGAGCAGGGGCTGTGGGAGCCCCCCCAGAGCAGCCAGCCCGGCACAGGCTGCTGAGGAGCCACCAAAGCAGCTTGGAGAGCTTGGTTTTGAGCTTTGCGAGCTGGTCTCCACCAGGAGCTACCACCCTCCAGCTTCACTTGGTTCAGGGACACCAGAGAACCCTCACCCTGCCTCCCCTCGTGAGGCACAACCACCAACAGAGCCCCTGTCCTGCCAGTGCAACCCCCCCCAGCCCCAGCAAAAGGGACTCTGGCACCCCAAGCCCAGCACAGAGCCCTTCCTTCCACTACCCAGAACTAAGCCAAGCCAAAGAGCATCTCCTACCTGACAACCACAACACCCTCCCGCATCCAGACATCCCTCGGTGGCCACTCATCCAAAAATCCCCCGCATTCAACCCCGTTTTAACTCATCCCTTCCGACAGGCACGCAGCAGGAAGCTGGGGGGGGGGTGGGGCAACACCCACGTCGCCACCCACTCAACACCACACCTGCAC